>JAUEKY010010121.1:0-12018 GCA_031833965.1 Scyllaea pelagica
GTCTCCGATAGGACTAGGCTCTAGATCCCACCTACCGATGTTGTAGGGATCAGGGGAGTGGCATATGGGGTTCTTCTTGGGGTTTAAGCGATAAAAATCACTATGTGATTTTTGCTCCCAAGTCGGACTCAAACCCGCGTTGCTTCCTTTCAGTGCCCAGAGCCATGACCACTGAGCCACCGTGGCCCCCGCATTGATACATTTTAGCTCCTAATGGGTCATTTTTTGTGAAAAAAATATTATTGCCACTCCAATCTTCATAAAAATATTACTCCATTGTGCCAATTTTCACTATTGTATGTTATGTAGAAACGCTTGGTTAGTGTGGCTTCAATTTTTTTCACTGTCAATCAATAAGAGAAGAAAACCTTCACCTTTAAGGCAAGGAAAGACAAATAGGGAAAAAAGTCCTTTCAGCTTTTTATTCTCGTTTCCATTATCTATTAATCCCCATATTTCAGCCATACATCAAAGGTTATCCACAGACAGAAAAATTTGCTTTACTGGACACTCAACTACTTTAGCCTACAGTGCTGGTATTGGATACTAAGATAACCAGGCCAAAAACGCAAGGCTACCTTTGGTTTTGGTGCTCCCGTCACTTCACACTCAAACACAACAGAGTCGCCTGGCTTGGCAGTCACATCTTGGAACAGACGCTTGAATTCTGGTGGCGATTGCGTCATCTGTGGCATTTGCTGCCGTCTGCTGACCGTCTTCTTCTCCATGACTTCCTCCTCCGGCAACGGAGCCACCTCCAGTTTGGCTGTGCAGGCGGCCTCCCCTGCAATGTTTGTCGCCTTGACTGTGTAGCTGCCACTGTCCTCTTCAAACACTTCGGGAATGGTTAAGGAATGAACGTCCGCAAAAGCAGTAATCTACAATTGGAGGCAAAGATGAAAATTTGAATATCCAATTTGAAACTGTGATTGGAAATTTTTCCATAAGGCAAATTGGAAGCGTGATTATTTTTGTAGCATTACAGTATAGCTTACTATAGTTCCAAGGGATTTTGCAATCAAAAAAGAAAAATTACACATTGAAGGGATAAAGATTGTTACAAAGTTGTGTTTGCCCCCACAGATGGAACTAAATCTTGAAAAAAAACAAACAATAACAAAGTCTGAAACTTTCATTGCATTCTCAATATAAAAAGGCCCACACCCTTTTAAACATTTTATGACAAAGTACATAACAAAGACTGAAAACTAGGTTTAAGTTCGGCTGGGCTTCTTTTTTTTCGTTTAGTTTTTTAAACTTGATTAAGAAAAAAAACCAGGTTACCTCTATATCACATTGGTAGTGTCAAAGAAGATAGCAAGAAAAAAAAACTAAAATATGGAAAAAAGAAAAAAAAAAGAATCACAATAAATTCTTATGTCAATGTACAAAGAAAACAAATTATCTAAAATAAACTTAAGGATAAACTGAAGTTGGAAGAATCCCCAATTGGCAGGGCAAGATTGCAAGATTACAAAAAGGGAAAAAGAACACAAATGATATGTTCACACTGGTATGATATTATTCCTACCTGAAAGTCTGGAGAGCTCTCCAGAGGATGGTTGTCTTGGTACCATGTGACAGTGGGCATGGGATGACCAGTGACACGGCACTGCAGGCACACTCTCTCGCCTGACTTGGCGGCTTGGTCTCGCAGCGGCTGGGTGAACTGTGGGGCGGCTACCTCGTTGATGGAGGCATCGCTCAACTCGCTCACAGCTGGAGGGGAGAAAACCGAAGGTGTATAAGCTCATGCTGGTGTTGTGAGTCAAATGGGATGAAAAAACTGGTATACATTTTCAAATCTAATTCCTTCATCCCAAAATGATGAAAGTGATGATAATGACAAAGTTGATGATGATGATTATGATACTGATGATGATGATGATGATGATGATGAGGATGATGATGATGATGAGGATGGTGAGGATGGTGATGATTATGATATTGATGATGATGAGGCAAGGATGATAATAAAGATGATATTCATCCCAATTTTTCTTCATCTTTTTCCCTTTCAATTGTTACTGTATCGCTAAATATTAACCTTTCTATTTCTTCATGATATGGGCGACAGGCCCTAAACATTGAATAAACAATTTTCTAATGTCTCTTATTCCTGGAGATGAAATAGAAACTATAATGGTGAACATTGGCAGAGATAAGATGTATGTAAGGATGAGTGAGTGAGTGAGGTACTGAATGAGTGATTGAATGAATGATTAAATGAATGAATGAGTGAATACATGAGTGAGTGGGTGAGGTACTGAATGAGTGAGTGAATGAATGATTAAATGAATGAATGAGTGAATAAATGAGTGAGTGAGGGACTGAATGAGTGAGTGAATGAATGAGTGAATGAATGAGTGAATGAATTGAGTGAGTGAGTGAGTGATTGAGTGAGTAAAGGAATGAAAGAAGAGACTTACGTTCCACATGGAGTTTACAGCTACAGTCTGCCTGTCCGTATGGATTTTGTGCCACACATTTGAAAGAGCCGCTGTCATTGGGAATAGCTTCCCTGATGACCAGGGTACAGCGATCTCCCTCAAACAGCAGTTGGATGTCTTGAGATTCTTTCACAGGTTTGTCGTTTTTCAACCACAGGACCTGAGAAGAAGAGCGCCAAGAATGAATGGGTGTTGTTACAATGATCAGGATGATCAGAAAGAATACGGGCTTTGTTTGGACTCAAGGAACTTAATGATAATCATGATAAATTATTATCATCATCATTTTTATTATCATTATTGATGTTATCATCATTATCATTATCATCCCTATTATTATCATTGTTATAAAAACTCTTCATTGTCCAAAAGGCAATTTATAGTCACACTCATACAAATGATGTGCATGTTTATTGCACTTGAAGCACATTAATGCAACAAAATGCTGCCCACTGCTCAATCAATTTACAGTGTGTCTCACCTCTGGTTCTGGTCGACCCACCAATACGCAGTCCAGCCTGACACGTGTACCTTCTGGCACGTCCTTGCTGGGTGGCAGCGTCTGCACAAACTGGGGTGCCTGAGCCTCCATGTCTGCCGACGCTTGAGAACTGAAAATACACGATGGAGGAATGTCAAACAATTGAAAGGAAAAATCAGAAGATGAAGGTGAAGAGAGACAGTGGAAAATATAAAAAAAAGCATTTTTCTAGTTGAGTGCAAGCATTGAAGAATCTCCCAAATCTATGAATATTCCATACAATTATCAGTGACGAGGAAGATAAAGAAACCAAAAAGGTCTATACTAAAATGTTCCTTGATATTTAGTCGATTTTTATTTTATGTATAAAACACAAAACCTGCACTAACTTCCTATGTTAATCCACTACCCACCCCCACCCCCCTTTTTTCCTTTAAAAAAAGAGGAGGGGGAAGTAAAAAATACAAACAAAAGAAGCTTAACTTTAACAATTCAAAAAAATCTCCCCAAAACTTTCTCAATAAAAATGTGAAGCAATAGTGGGGAAATGAAATGAAAACATTTGTATCAGCTCATAGTTGTTTGAAAGGATTTTTCAATAGGAATCCAAAAGAAAAAATTGAGGGCAAGGAATCAGGTTGCAGTATGAGGCAACAAACAAATTGGTCTCACGAGGCAGCGTGCACTTACCCAGGGCTGGAATACATCGATTCAATGACCACCTGGCACACCGAGGTTGCCTCCCCTGCCACGTTGCGCACAACAACAGTGTAGGAGCCTGTGTCTTCGGCAAAGGCCTCTCGGATGTCCAGGGATGAGTAGTTGGAGGTGACGGTGATCTGGAAGAATACATATGAAGTGGACACTGGTGAGAATGTTAAGATAATGGACAGCAATGTCTAGCAGACTGCTGTTTATAAAATGAAAGAAAGCAGCTGACATATTATTCGATCTACTGGAGATATCATCATCTCCCTTGGTGTGGGGTTTATCTGTATCCCAATGCTCCTGTTAAGGGGCATCACAACTTTATAATCAGTTATTTATGACTGTGGCAAATAAAAAATGCCTTTGCCTCAATAACTGGAAAACAGGGAGCTGCAACTAGCTTGCAGTTACTGCTTTTCATTTTGAAACTGCAGCATAAGTCCTAGAGTAAAATACTTTTAATAGAATTAGAAATAACGGATCAGAAAAATATATGTGGCTTCTAAAGCTAGCTTCAAGCCCTAGCCTATGATATCTTATGAAAATTGTAATGAAGCAATGTAATGCAATTAGCTAAGAGGGAATGATTTGAAGATAAAACAATGTAAGTTGGTTGACATTTACGCCTTTATATGAATATATATATGAGTGTGTGCTTGTGTGTGTGTGTGTGTGTGTCTGAGAGAGAGAGAGAGAGAGAGAGAGAGAGAGAGAGATAGAAAAGAGAGAGAGAGAGAGAGAGAGAGAGAGAGAGAGAGAGAGAGAGAGAGAGAGGGAGAGGGAGAAAGAAAGGCAAAGTAAAAGAACCTTTGCTCTCAAAAGGGGCAGTGAAAGGTACAAACAAGACAAAACCTACCTTGTACATATTGTTGGGGATGATGCGGTTACTTCCCCTGAACCAGATGACCTCTGGCTGTGGGGTGCCGACAAATCTGACCTCCAGATGGAGTGTGCGACCCTCGGGGGACACCACATCCTGTAAAGGCTGCTGGATGATGGGAGCTTGGGTCGCTGTGGAGAATCCAATGCCATTGGTCAGTCATTTCAAACATCATCTTCTTTCCTTCTCGACATGGTAATATTTAATCAAGAATCTACAGCTCCCCATAGGCTTTACCCATAGTGCTCACCATCAGATCAATTTGTAGTTTTTTTCACTTGTTCCATTTAAAGTTTCTGTGTAAATTTCTCTTATATCTCTTATGTCTCTAGCACAATAATTTTTTGTTGTTTTTGACCTACTTCAAGGCTATTATTTTTTTTTATAATTTTTCTTATCTGCAGACTCCACTAAAATCTTGAATTTTTTTGCACTGAATTTTACTCAATTGTGGTTTTTGAAGGTATTTTTCACAAGTTTCAAATTAGTGATGTTAGAATCATTGTCCAATGGGGTTTTTAACAAACACTTTGAGAACAAGCTGACTCAGACTTCATTTAACATGATAAAAATGAGTCAATTTTATTAGAAGTTAATAATATTCAATCACTAAAAATAAGAAAGACACTAACTTGCACTGTGTAAGTTTTTTTATTAACTGTTTGTTATAAGAATTACTTTTGTGACAGTTCCATGCGTTTTTGCCGTGATGTGCAGTCTAAACGCATATTACGTGAGTTTTTTCATTATGAACAAGACAAAAAACATTTTACAAACGGTGATCAATATGACAAGGTTTAATGACATCCGTAGCTCATGCTGCTTTGTGAAAATAAACAAAGAAAAAAGGGAGGAATGCAAGCTTTTCATTTTTTGGAAGGATGAGATAAGCATAACATTTAAATGTGTATAAGAAAGGTCAGATAAATGAAGGAGAGGGGATTTGTAGATGAGGGAAGGATTTGCAAGGGTTCAAAAATACATTGTAACTTATGAAAAGAGTTAATTTATTTGAAATAGTTTTTTAAGTCTCCCTTACTAGCTTAAGTAAGGGATCATATTTTAGAATGAACAATTTATGACATGTAAGTCTGTAATTAAAAAGGACTTCGCCGCCAACTTGTCAAAGTCTGTATGTTGCATATAGATGATACAGATGATCATTACATTCTTTATCAAAGAAAAAAAGCATTCTTAAAGAGAAAAACATGCATAAGGGGCTACACGTGAATTTCATATCCGTCAACATCTTGTTTTGAAATGAACACATTCAAAAGAAATAAATAGGATAAGGCTTGAAAGCAGATGAGGAGGCAGGAGGGAAAGGAAAAGAAAAAACATGTTCCATGCATTTAATGAGATGAAGGTGTGTTTAGCCACATGGGGACAGGAAGCAAACTGCTGTTCCATGGAAGGTAGGTTGACATAGAGGATCAAATGAAATTCATGGGGTTGACAAAACTCCAGCTGAATGTATCTTTAATACAAGATATTTGTTTGTTCTTGTTTGTTTCTCGAGGGTTATAGGGCGTTATTGACACAATCTGGGCCATATCAGTACTTGCTCATAGTCAGCACGCATCCAATACAGACTTCACAAAGGCTAGAACACATAAAATACTTTTAAAGTGAAATTTACCTACATATTAAATAGTGATTTTCAAGCAAATTAGTTCTAGAAGATCACATTCCATAGCAATTACAAGAAAAAGACAAGTTTGTGTTAGCTGACCTGCACAGAATATCGGTAGAGCAAGGAGAGATCGGATAGAGGTAGAAGCAGAATCACGGGCAACTTTTCTGTCTCTTGATATGATTACAAAAATCTTTATAATTAAGCTCTAATGTTAGACCAGCCTTAATTGTTAATAGCTCTAAACTCTGTCCATGAATTGCACAAGGGTGTCTGACACAAGCGGATTGTGTCTCTGAAACACTGGTCGGGTTGCAAGGGGAGGGGGTGGGGCCTTATGCTGTTAGGTGTAACAATGAGATGGCATGTTGCATATAGCGTATTGCATGCGGGAGGAGGGATGCTGCTGCATGCCAGATGCAGGCTCCTTACGTGTGACGGTCAATCGGGCAGAGGAAGCTGCTTCCCCGCCTGGGTTGAAAGCTCTGCATGTGTATCTGGCACTGTGACGTGTGGCTACCTGACGAATCTTGAGGCAGCATGCGCCATTGATTTTGGTGATAACGTATTCGGGGGAGTTGTCGATGTTGATATCGTCCTTGAACCATGACACAGTGGGCGGGGGGAGCCCGATCACGTGACATTCAAAGGACTGAGGAGATCCTTCCGGAAGCTCCAATGATTTGAGGTTTTTGGTGAATTCCGGGGGAATAATCTGCTCGTGGATCTCTGTTGTGGTTGTTGTCATAGTTGATGATGGTGGTGGTGTAGGGGTAATAGTAAGCATTAATCTTGGGTTAAGATTCCCATCAAGACTTTACGAAGTAGTACCTTTTCCTGATAGGCTTTACTGTCATAAATGAATTTCATTGAACACAAAATTCTACATTATTTGGGTCTGCTCCTAGGCATATGGATTCATTAAAATGTCTCACCAAGTCAGTATAAACAGTTAAATCAGGCCAACGCATTCTAAAACACTGAGTGCAAGGTGAGACAGCTGCTAAATTGCGGCTTTTTACATTTTAGGTTTGGTGTGCTTTGGATATGGTCTGACATTTCAGTACCCAAATTTCTTCATAATCATTAACCCTTACTGTCCAAGTGTGGAATTCCAATTAAAATGTAATATTCAGAGTTAGAAAAACAATTAATTCTATGGTGTTAAGCCACAAAGTAAAATCTTAACCATGGATTAAAGAAAATAAGTTTACTTGGAGATTACAAGTTCAATTCCTGAGAGGCATGACTGCTTAAAGAATTTCTTCAAGGATCTCCATCTCACCTTTGACGGTCAGGTAGGCTGACGACTCAGCCATGCCGGCTTCATTGGTGAAGCGGCATGTGTAGCGTGCTGTGTCTTCAGAGAATGTTTCCTCGATGCTGAGTGTGGCGGCACCGTTGAAGAATCGTGTCTCGTAGTCTGGACTGACCAGTGGAAGGTTGTCCTTGTACCACCGGATTTCTGGCACCTGGTCACTCTCCACATGACACTCAAAGGTCACTCTGCAAAAACAAAATATTGAAATTAGAAGAAGGGTTGATTGTGATGATCATATACAGGGTAGTCGAACTCAAGTTAAATCCTGCTTCATTTGCATAGTCAAGTTCCCATTGAACTGTAACTATGTTATCAAGTACAAACATATCAAAGTAAACACCACAGCAACAAAACCAATCACTTCCCCCCCCCCCCCCCCCAAAAAAAAAAAAAAAGAAAAAAAAGAGAAATGCTGAATGAAGACATAACAATCAACAAGTAAAGCATTGAGAAAAGAAGAAAATCAAGAGGAAAAAAAAAACAACAATGCTCAAGCTCATATAGGTTTCTTTCATTAATATTATTTCCTCTTTCATTTCACAGCACTACTTTTAGGCATTAAGAACAATCACTCTGGAGCAACGAGTAAATGTCACAGTAGACCGATTACATCCAGTCTATCTTTTCAGTGAAATCATTTGTGAAAAGAAGATAAAAAGAATAAATCAAAGCAGGTCAAATAAATGTTTCAATTACTCAAAATATCCAGAAAGTGTGATTATATCTACCATGATCAGGATATTGTTTTTCTATTACTCATGATTGTTAAAAAAATGTATAGAGCTTTCCTTGAAAAACTTTTCGCTAAGCTTTTCCCCGTGGACCATAGCACTCCTATGTTAAGTCAGCAAGCCAAAACGTGTTGGCTAATACTACCAATGAGTATTTCTTACTTGTCTCCCTCTGTGACTTCTGCATTCTTGAGGTGCTGCGTGATCTTGGGTGGTCTCACTTTGGGCATGGGGGCAGCAGCCTTGGCAGCTGTGTCTCTCTCCATGGACTCATCCACCGGCATCGGCTGTTGGGGGGTGACAGGGTAGTGGTCAGTGGGGGCATTCTAACATCATGGATGGTGGGTGATACTCACTTAGAGCTGATATTTTTACAAAGCATAATTCTCCTATTCTTTTTTCCATTCATTTAAATGACAAACCAGGGAATTCATAAAATCAATATAATCTGTAAAAAAATCTTTTATTGCCTTTTGGAACCACTAGGTGTAATGGGGAGATGATGATTCGAGACAAAGCCAGTGATATTGCATTTTATAGTGCAAACCAGTTTCAGAGCTGTTCCACATAACGCCGCAAACCGAGTAGAACCACTGGTATATTACCAATTTCTCAATCTCATGTATGATACATACAGGGATCAAACCCTTGGTCCACTAATTCCAAGACGAATGCTTCAGCAAATGAGCAAACAGTCTCAGGTACGACAATGTCAGAGATCAATTCCATGAAGCTTTCTTGATTGAGTCAACCGGCACCAGAGACAGAAGATAACATGAATATCATAAGATAAATACAAAAAGGTCGGGCGCTGACATGGCCTAAATTGTGCCGATAGCGCCGTAAAACCCTCAAGAAACATACAAAAAGGTCTGACTAACCAGACCAAGTGACCGCCTACCTCCTCAGGCCGTCCCTTGCCTTCCAGGTTGTCCTTCAGCAAGGACAGCTCATTGTCCGCCTGCTCAAAGGACTGCATCAAGTCCTGGTACTGGATGACCAGTGGCCGAACCTTGGCTGGACCTTGCTCGCCTGCAAATCAATACATATTAACATGTAAATCAATTGCATATCCATAAATAAGTATGTTGCACTTTGTTCTTCAAGATAAACAAAAAAGTTTAAAAGTTATGGTTTGACATCGTGTTTCATGACTTTGTAGATGATATCAATGTAATACTATGAGCATATCAATGTGCTGCCCCGCAGAAATAGACAGAGGACTCAACATGAATATCTCATTCTACTGACACCGAGCTGACCGGTCTAAGCACTGTTTCCATAATGCCAAACACTAGGTGGGACAGCAGCAAAAAAAAAAGATTATGTTTATGGTTTGGGCACGATGTGGCCAGGTGTTGAAGCCATGACTGACCAGTTCTGAGGACATAATGAAAAACTCATCATTTCACTTCATTATCCAGTACCTACCCTCTTACCATTACAGTGTAGGGATGACTCTTCATGAGACAGAAATTTCATGCCGTTAAGTTAAGCAAGTGATCAGCCCATTATGAGAATTTGGTGGTAGTGGTAGGATTTCAATTTTGCCCAGACAGCGGCCTTGCAGCCTGCTCTTTTTTATTTCCAACTGCCAAGGGTTCTTTAACTTGCGCAATGTGCACACGGGACCTCCTAGTTTATCGTCTATCTCTGATAGGACTAGGCTCTAGATCCCACCTACCGATGTTGTAGGGATCAGGGGAGTGGCATATGGGGTTTTTCTCAGGTTTTTAATGATAAAAATCACAATGCGACTTTTGTCCCCAGATGGACTCCAACCCACACCGAAATATAAATATATTATATTGCAAAATGTAACACAGCGATTTTCTAAACTTCTTGAATTATGATAGTTTTGACTAAATGATTTTTCCTTATCAGCCTTTTGAAGTGACTGTCCACTTCTTTACCCTCTTCTAGTTGTTATCTATAGTTTGCTTTGAGAGATGTTTGGTTTTTTTTTCCCGGAGGGAGGGAGGGTGAATTATCATTGTGGGCAGTGGTTGTTGTCGGTTGGGCTCAACAACAACACCATTTTTATGGATTCATCCTTTCATCAGGTATCGAAAGTGGAATTTTTTTATTTTCAAAATGTTGGCATGAGTTATGTTTTCTGTCCGAATATTTCATTCTAAGCAAGTACATACCAATTGTATCCAGAACCAATTGTAAAGAGTGCGTTGTCTTTTGGGGTTTTTGTTTTCCTTCATCACCGATTAACCCATATACATGCCATTTTCAGACTTTCTTATCACAACAACAACAAAAACAGCTGCCCATCTAAAACTTCTAACTAAAACAAACATTCAACACAACACTGGCTCATCAACTCAATCTTCTCACGGCCGACAAAGCAATAGAGCCTTAACTCACTGAAGACGGGGCTCAAAACAAAGTTAAGTGCGTTGGAGACTGGGCATTTTGGGGGTGTATTGAAAAATTCACAAAAAATTCAAATTGCATTCAATCTTCACAACTCTTTCACACTGTAAACACAATACAATTCACAATACAATACAAAAACAATTGTTCTGATATATTTGAAAGTAGAATTTTAATGAATTTTTTAAGAGGGGGTGTTTTTGGGGCTTCCGAAAAATTTTCGTATCTTGTCGTAGGTTCATCGTCTGCCTCTGACTGAGCTTTCATCCTCATTATTTGAGGATCTGATCACCATTGAACTCAAAATTCGAATAGATTGAGTCATTACATCTAGTATTTCAACAATGAAACATTGAAAATGCATTCCGATCAAGTGATATGCGATCAGAAAACGTTGGAGGTAAGTCTAGTCAGTCTAGTTTCGGTTCGACATTCTTACGAAAGTCACGTCCGTTCTGAGACCGGTAAAAACACAAATAACAGAGGGTGGCGCATTCGTCCCACGGCACAAACATCGAATGCGCCGTAACACGGCGCATTCGTCTTCAGTGAGTTAAGGCTCTATTGCTCTGTCGGCCATGAGAAGATTGAGTTGATGAGTGACTCCCTGCCCCTGGGAAGTTTTGAAATTTGATGCCACGCAGCGGGCTATTAAGGATCTATTGCTCTGTCGGCCATGAGAAGATTGAGTTGATGAGCTAGTGTTGTGTTGAATGTTTGTTTTAGTTAGAAGTTTTAGATGGGCAGCTGTTTTTGTTGTTGTGATGAGAAAGTCTGAAAATGGCATCTATATGGGTTAATCGGTGATGAAGGAAAACAAAAACCCCAAAAGACAAAAGACAAGGCACTCTTTACAATCTGGTTCTGGATACAATTGGTATCCACTTGCTTAGAATGAAATATTCGGACAGAAAACATAATTCATGTCAACATTTTGAAAATAAAAATTGTCCATTTTCAGTGCCTGATGAAAGCATGAATCAATAAACATGACGTCGTTGGGCTCAACAACAACCACTGTCTACAATCATAATTCCCCCCTCCCTCCCTCCTTCCATGAAAAAAACCAAACATCTCTCAAAGCAAAGCATAGATAACAACTAGAAGAGGGTAAAGAAATGGACAGTCACTTCAAAAGGCTGATAAGGAATAACCATTGAGTCAAAACTATCATAATTCAGGGATTTGAGAAAATTCCTGTTACATTTTGCAATATGATATATTCATATTTTTGGTGTGGGTTGGAGTCCATCTGGGGACAAAAGTCGGATTGTGATTTTTATCCTTAAAAACCTGAGAAAAACCTCATATGCCACTCCCCTGATTCCTGCAACATCAGTAGGTGGGATCTTGAGCCTAGTCCTATCGGAGACGGACGATAAACTAGGAGGTCCCGTGTGCACGTTGCGCACGTTAAAGAACCCTTGGC
>JAUEKY010010232.1:0-12014 GCA_031833965.1 Scyllaea pelagica
GGCGGCCATCGGTCAAGAAAAATTTTGAAAATCTTATTGTCGGAGTTCAGACAATAGTCTGAGGATTTACAGCCCTGGAAGTAAACATAAGCACAAAGAATCACGCAGAAGACAAGAAAGATAAAGGGAACAGCTACTTTACATTTAAAACCCAACTGCACAGAAAGCTTGGAAAGTATAAACAAGGCATTTTAGACATAAATATAATCTGCCATGAATGGTTTTATACTGTAAACCGTAATGCTTAAATATATATGAATATCTTATTTTCGAGCAATGAACATTCATTTTGTGCATTCATTACTTTACACTGACTCAGACATTACATATTCTTACTCCGAAACTAATCAACTCTTAAATATAGACATCTTCTTGCATTCTTTTATGGATTCAATATCCAATTGCAAGCATCCTTGCAAAAGGGGGGAAAACATCAAGAGAGCAGTTTGAACAAAAATGCAAACATTTAACGGTAAAACACAAACTTAAGTGACCAAAGCAGTACGCAGACTTGAGTCCCCAATTAATCTCTTTCCAAAGCAACACAAATACACATTACAATTCTGTTTGTATAGCTTACAACATGCAGACTTTACTTAAATATTGTGATGAAAAATGCTTAACAAATAGAATTAACAAGAAGAAAAAGAATGTATGATATATATTACACACAATAGTTTAGAAGAACTAAGAACTGATTTTTCAGGCATGGATGTGAAGGAAATATCAATCTGTCATGTCAGTAAGGTTCATGAATATTTGTACCACTTTAAATCTTCAAAACAACAAGTCTGCCTCAGGAATGAATGTAAGCCACAATGCCCCTTTCAAAGACAACAAGGGATAATATTGAAACTTCTTTTATTACTGAAGGAATAAGCCATTCAGTATAGGCTTCAACTTCAATCTCTATGATGATCTTGATTTATGATATTATTGTGGAAAGAATATGGAGTTTTTCCATGAGAAAAGATAAATATTTTGGCTTCAAAATCACCCAAATAGATCAAAGCTCTAAACAGTTTTTTCCACCATGCCCGACAAAATTTCTTTCTTTTCTTTTTTTTGCTTCATCTTGCTTTCAAAGGGTATCGATTTAAAGAAAGGCACAACGTGATCTCTCCTCTATGATAGTGATGGCATTCTATGAATTTCTCATAGCTTTATCTCATCAGTTTTTTAAGAAGGCAAGGAGACAGGACAAAATGGTCTTTAAGTCTGATCACATCATCTACAAAGTGTAGGCTTTTCACTTCAATACTCACATAATTGCATGTAAATACATGCATTAGAAAGGCCACTAGTGTTAGGGCTTGCATTTTTACTTTCCATCTAGACAAAAAGCGATATGCTGTTGGCAAGATAGACCGGTTTGCAACACAACAAAGTTACTGGCATTGGGTCAACAAGCAACACATGAGCTCCTATTGCTACACTTGATAAAAAGCAAAGAATGCACATAAAAATGATGTAATTCCTCAATCAAATTTAAACTTATATCAATTAATTTCTTATCTGAAAAATATTCAAATTTTTAAGGATGCATACAAGACAAGATATAATATTCATATATTTTTAAAAGCAAAAAGCCAGACAGTTGACAGCACTAGGCTCTTCAAAATAGCAACATGAACAGAGTTAACATCTGGACAAATAGTTTCAATTTTTCAGTTTCTAAAAGAAAAGAGCCCTTGCTTTTTGGGAACATTTAAGAATATCACATGAACTTTCAACAGCACAGAAAAACAAGAAGTAAGTCACATTCTGTTTTCAACAAAACAGGGGTCATTATTTAAAAAATGACAACACTGTAAGAATACAATACAATCGAATTGAAAGTAGTAGGCAAAACCATCTGACAGTTTAGATGTGACTATTTTCCCATTCATCTCTAAGAGAAAAACCTGCTTTCATCTCAGGCTGATTTGATATTGCTACAACTATCCCCAGCACCAGGGCTAGGAATGATTTTAAAAATCATTTGAGAAATTGTAAAGAAACAGCTGTCTTCAAATAGCTTAATAATCAATATGAAATCAAGACCTGACTTGATATTTCACTGCTTTGTTATTGCACATAAACTGGTGATGCAATTCAACGCCTGATATGTATAGAGTTATAATGAGCCTTTAAAAAAATGTATGTGTAGGGTTATTTAACAAATTCTGTTGCCTCTATCATTCTATTATCTTCTATAAACACCCTGTCTGACAATCCACTCAAATGCTCTTCCTCCCATAAGAAACAAAAAAAAAAATCATTCACAACTAAGCACCATTGCTTCTAAGGATGTTTTCAGCCAATGATTCGCTTCAGCCCTTTGTATGAAAATGAATTGACCAAGCATCAATGGACATTTCCAAGTGGTTACAACCTTGACCAAAAGGTGACCAAGCAAGTTCATCAGTACCAGCCTGTTTGCTTACTTTTTCAACATCAGCGAATATCTTCTAGTTAATGCGAAATATGAAAAAAAGAAGATGATCCGAATTCGCTTTGAGGCAAGTGGTAATCTATCAACCTGATGATTGGCTAGCCTAAAATGTAACACTTAAATCATAATTATATTGTACCTCAATTCCAAGGCAATCAATATTAGGTGTGTTGCCAAAACAACTCAAAGTATTGATGAAAAGCATCTATGTAAAGCTCTCTAGCACATTTGGTGGATAATGCGCTATATAAATACTCTACTTTTCTTCTTTTTTTTTTCTTTTAACAAAAATATTTTCCTCAACAGAGTTGACACTCTACCACTCTACTTAATAAGCATCAACCCAGAGAATATCATATAGATATACCTCTCATTTACTTATATCTTTTGGGGGCGGGAATGATTTCACATTGGGCAAGCCAACATTTTTAAACACATTATCATTTAAAGGCAACGAAACCCACTAACTTCTCCAACAAAAGGATTTAAAGATCAACTGAGATGAATTTTGAACATCATTATGACAAATATCATGAAGCATACAGAATCATTATAAACAACTAAAATGATTTTGGGAAGGAATTGAAAAAAAAAAATTTATTGGATTTAGAGAGATATAAAATGACAAGAGTGTGAAACAGAGGATTAGAATATTTATCAGTATCTCTAAAAGTACAGACACCAAATTCCTCTGTTACAACTAAATCAGATCTAGACAGGGCATGGATTATTTTCATCATGCACCTGTCATATCATAGATATTGTCCTCTTAGCGTGTGTGTGTGTGTGTGTGTGTGTGTGTGTGTGTGTGTGTGTGTATGTGTGTTTGTATGTGTGTGTTTGTGTGTGTGTGACAAATGTTTAGAAAACAGTGGTTACAGTTACAATGACAATAAACCTTATATCTTTCAGAAATGGAATAATAATGGATCTAAAATTAAACTCAATCAACAAGAAGCTTTATAATTCATAATAATAAATATTATAAAGAAACAGAGAGAAATGCAAGAGAATATAATTATAATACAAAAAAATTACAAAAAAAAAAATCATTACTTGTATAATTAATCCAAAATATGCATATGCTAAAACTATTGACTGAAAAAAGCAGAAGGGAATAAATATGGCCTACTATTAAAAGAAAATATTTACATGATTCCTTGCTCTTTGTTCTCTTTTGGACAAAATGAAAGTAAGGTAGAAAAAAAAAGCTCTTCCATAAATATCACAGTAATATATCATTGGGTATATAGTATCTTCACTGAAAACTCAGCGAAGACTACTTTAACTTGTCACCTTTCGCCTAGAGATGTAATGCGGTCTTGTGTAAGGTGATTCTAGCTATAAATACATTTTGTTTTCCCACCAACATAAAGTAGACCCTGCAGAACCTAGTACCAATGATTAGTTTAACACCATATTTGACCCTTGAAAGATTCTGAATTCACTTAAAACCATCTACCACATCTCAAAAGCGAGTTTCAGAGCACAATTTAAAACCAGAACAAAATACTTGGCTGCTCGTAAAGAAAAAATAATCTTAAATAAATCATACAAGCTCCAGTTACAAACTTCGATTCATGTGTAGTAACTGTCTTTCTTAAAATGTAACCAATACTGCAATTTAAACCAGCAGTTTATTCCTTTCAGCAGTAGGTCTTAAAAGTTTACCTAAGACAATTAACTTGGAAATAAATTAATTTGGTTGAAACAAAGACAGTTAAACAATCCAGAAATAAGGGAAACACTTCAATCATTGAAAACAAAAAGGAAAAGCTTTTGAGCTGCGAGACAGGCAAATTGTAAGTTACATCCAACCGCTAAGCAAACCCGACGTATTTTGAAAATATTCAGTTTAAGTCAAGCTTGTAGCCCAGAAACACCAAGCCTTCTCCGTATGCACGGTAATGATCCCTGTTTCTTGATGAACGGATGTAAATAGAAAAAAATAAAACCTTGCTGCTGATTTTCTGTTTAGCAATATCACATGAAACACCACATTGTGGTGAATATGCAAAAATTCATTAATCTTGCTCACTTTTCATTGTGGTGAATATGCAAAAATTCAATAAATCTTGCTCACTTTTCCCCTTGTATTTCTGTTTTCACCAACACTGTAAAATAGTCATGGAATAATCATGGAATAAAATCCCCTCTTTAAATGGCATCATTTCCCTACAAAGAAAATACAAAAACAATTAGCTACTTGAGAGCCCTATTGGCTCAGAGATCAGTTTTATTCGGCAGGTAAGTATTCAATTGTCTTTAGTAAAAATCCTTGCTGAATTCCAACATGAAATGAACTGCAAAATAATACCCAACTGTATTCTTAATAAACTCAACCAGAACAACGTATCTGTGTAATCTGTTTTTCTGTGCACCCATAACATCAAGACTTAGATCCATTGAGCATCGAATCCCATGATCAAGCAACCTTTCAGTAAGTAACAAGAAAATTTGATTATGACAATGTTTATGATTTGATTTCTTTCTGTTACACCTGTTAAAGAGACTGCTGTAGTAAACTGAACCCAAAATCAACGGAGCACTCCATGTATGCTTCAGAAATTTACCCCATCGAGCGAAAAAGTGGTTTATACAATAAGGGATAACAGGAAGTATAATGGTAAAAATGTTTTAGGAATCATTTAGAGATTACGGCCTAGAAATAAACTTTTACTTATTTTTTGGAATTCTTTCAATTTCTCTGATAGGGAGATGAATCTGTAGAGGGTCTCGCAGGCGGCGCAAGTCATTCTCTGCCTCAGCAATAGCTTCTTTAACCTCATTGTACTTCTTTACATCCAGTTGTTCCTTCTTGGCCAGTTTATGGAACTTGAGAAGAAATTGTCGATCTTTGGCATCAGGAAAAATGTACTCCTGGGGATCAAATTATATAATCTCTCCATAAATTCAGCTTCCTAACCACAGTCAAAAGGATAGATATCAATGCTTAAAGGGTGATTTCAACCTTTCCTGGTCATAAAAATTCCTTTGCACAAGTTCGAGCAAATTAAAGATGTTATCATAAGATAGCTCACTTAGGACACCCTCGCTATTCCAAGCATCCAAAGTCAAAGGTCAGGGAGTTTAGGTGAAATGCGTAGCTATTGTTTTCATGGTAAACTTGAATCTTAATTAATCTAGATTTTAGCTATATACATGACTGCTAAAATACCAAGTTTTAGTGGAAGAAAAAAAAATCTAAACAAAATAAATGCCATTGAGATCAAAATCATTAATAACAATAGTATAATTAAAACAATATCAATTCTGAAGTATAAACACAAAGAAAAAAAACAACAAAAAAACATGATAGAATATGATGAATATGAACAAACAGCCTACAGCTTCTATTATCCCAACAGCCTGACCCTCTACCCCCAAAATAAGCCTATTAGTAACCTTCCACGTGATCATCTTTCCAGTCTCAGCCCAATTGGCCAAGAAGTAATTCTCCTATTGCCTCACTAGATTAACAATGAATTTCAGTGCCATTATCATTATACAATAGTATTAATAAAAGAAAATTACAGATACAATTTTGAAAACATAAATATTTAAGACAAGATTTAGAGAATAAAGCAATGGAGGGGGATTCTCTGATAGGTTTTAGCAGAGTGGCAAAGAGTTCCAAATTTGAGGGGCAGGATGACAAAAAGAGCAATCGTCATATGATTTATAATGAACAGATTTAGGTGCTACGAACAATAAGGAATCTGACAAAGATAGCAAAGCTCTAGAAGGCTTGTATGTTTCAATAATACTATTCAAGTGTCGAGGGGCAGAATCATTCAACAAATAAAACAGAAAAGACAAATTTTATAGTTTTATACTTAATTTGCTCATGGACAGGTTTTGTACAGAATGGAAGGAAATGAAATGGCAGATTGTTTTTCTTATTTAACTAATTTCGAAGAATTGTTTTCCACTCAGAATCTTTGAAATCTTTTCTGACATTAACCCTCCTAAAAGTGTTATAGTAAGGCAATTTAGACAAAAACTATCTATTACTTCTCACTTTTGAGTTTAAAGTGATCTTTTAAAAAAAACAAAAAAACATCTGCACTTATCCTCCTTACCTGCTTTGTAAGTAAGAAATACCCAAACATTGCCATGGAGGTTCCATAGGTGACAAAGTATGTGACCGGTTCCATAATATCCCATGAGTATTCCCACCAAGTCAAGCGAGCCAGGAGGCCAAACTGGACACTCATGAGACCAAGACCCAGCCATGACAGGCGGTTAGTATTGATGTTGGCCTTGGCTGTGAGAGATTCTGCTTTCTGAAAAGTGTGATTGATACGACAAACAATAGATTACAAGAGAGTGAAAAGTCAAGAAAAGCAAAATTGAGATTGATATAACATGAAAGCCTTTAATCTCTTACCTTAAATGCTCCCCCGCGCACCCCCCCACCCCACCCCCCCCCCAAAAAAAAATAATAATAATAAAAAGATATTCTTCTTTCTTTTTTTCCTTCCCACACTAAAATCTTAACAAAAAGAAAGCAAACAAAAACAAAGAAACTTTCAATCAATCAAAAAAAAGATATATATATATATATATATATATATATATATGAAAAATTATATGTTCAAACCTTTTCTAAAGGAGCTATTTCTTCTTTCAACTGTTCTAGTTTCATCAAAAGTGATCGTTCTCGATCCAATTGGTAACTCTCCACATTAAGAGTTGAGTAAAGTTGGCTGACGAGCAACTTGACATCTGTAATGGTCTTTGTGTTTTCATCAGAGGGAGGAGCTGAAAAAAGAAAATTCTCCATAAAACAAAAATAACCAACAAGACAAAGTACAGGCAACCCTCAAAACTGGCTTATGTCAAAAAAACTGGCCTTGGTAATATTCTTTAGCAGTGGGGAAATAATGGCTCTCTTTTGAGCTAATGTCTGTAATGTATGAACTGAATTTCAACAAGATAATCAGCTTATATGAATGTCTGGCAACATGTGACATAGAGCTAATGTGTCCATTTATATGTGACATAGAGCTAATGTGTCCATTACTATGTGACATAGAGCTAATGTGTCCATTACTATGTGACATAGAGCTAATATGTCCATTACTATGTTTTAAAAACGTTTTAGCATTATAGTTTAACACCTGCTTCTACACAATTTTGGTAATATCCCCGACGGAGCACTCTGGACATGTTAATGTGCTGACACACAGAAATAAACGGAGAACTCACACGAATATCTCACCCGATCACATTATACTGACACTGGGCCAACCAGTCTCAGCACTGTTCTCATAATGCCAAGCCCACCACCTACCAATTAAGAGGCAAACGCTCAACAAAGTATGCTAACAAAGCCGGCTAATTACTAAATAATATCTCAGGTGCTATATAAACATATTTCGTATCAAGGTAGCAACAGAAATATATTTCAATGAGAGATGCATATGTTTGTACTCCAGTTATCCAAGGAAAATGTAGTTCAAAACTATTGCTAGAATGGATGGGTCCCATTGAATAATGATAGAGAAAAATCACAATGAAACATTCATCTTATGAAACAGATCTAGAAATGAGCAATGAAAAGAAAAATGTCTTCCTTACTTATCATAGGTGGACTGACTTTATACCTAACATCATTAATAGAAACTTCAAAGTCTGTTTGCATAAGAACATCAATACTGGTAGATTTAGCAATCCTTGATCCATCTGGAGAAAAACAAGAAAAATTTGTATAATTTCAATCTTTCCAAAATTAAGTTAAAGGGAATTAATAGTTCTAGATCTATGGATCCTCAGTTTGTTCTCAGTTTTTCACCATTATAAATTGTATGAATTCATTTTAATGAATGATGTTTTGACATTTTCAACTGAAAACAATTTAAGCTGGACTCAACTTTCTGTCACCACTGACTGCTAACAAATGGCAGTGTTCAAGTCTTTTTTATCACAAAAAATATATATACATATATTTCCAGTGAGAAAAGAAGCTGTGGTGATTTCCTATTAAAACTTGGGAATCAAGGTAGAGTTTTAAATTGTTGTAATGGTCAAATGGAGGAAAATAGTTATATTATACTGTGTTAAAAGTTAATCACATTTTTTAAAGAAAAGAAAAAGTATTGAAAATTAAGAAGATAGCTAAAACATACCTTTGCTGAAGAAACTAACAGCATCTACTCCTCCATCTTCATCCTTGATAAACCTAGTAAAGTCTCCAACATTTTGCGAAAGAGGCTTCAAAGTAAACTCACAAATCTCACGTCGAGATGGCAAAGGCAAGGCAATAACCGGAAGCCCATTTCTATAATCAACAGTGACTTCTGCAGATGGAAGAGAAAAAGAATAATTTCTTCCTGAATTCCATCATACAGACAGAAATAAAAACAGCTAGTTTTCCAAATTGTGGGAATTGATTAATGAGCGTACTAGCCACATTTGACATTAAAAGACTACAAAATGTGTATGTAGCAGAGAAAGGAAAATATGAAAATAAATTCATAAACTAAACCAAATTTAGAAAGGAAAACCAAATAAACGTGACAAATAACAGCCCTAATTCTGATGGCATCAAGCATGTCTGGTAACAAAATGATCAGCCCTTAGAGAACAATTCTGACACTTTTTGTAAAAAAAAATGCCACAACTACTAATATCTTCAGACATATCCTTAAAATATTTTTAAAAACTGGCATCAGAATGAATTTTTCGTCCTACCAACCACTAGAATATATTTTTTAATGTCTTTTCAACAAGCAGAATTGTTTCATGAGTGATCAATAAAACAGATTCCTGGCATTTCTTCTAAAAGAAGTTAATCAATGAAACATACAGCCACAGACAGGTCTGCTAAAATATACACCTAAATACATAAGTTTTGCTGTCTTACTTTCAGTATATGTTAATCAAAAGTGTGAGTCCAAAACAAATCAATGCCTTGGTTATTATGTACAGGGATAAACACTTGCCATTTTTCAGGCACATGATTATACAACTGCTAAATGTTTCTTATTCTTTCTGTGCTAAATCAATGAATATGTTAGATATAACAAGTTTTACCAAAATGATGAAAAAATAGTCCCAAGATATTTTTCAATAAAATTTTCCTATGTGAAAACATGTTAGAGAAGCGCACAACACATCACTAACAGCGTGAGTCACACAGGACCATCTGTTTGGCTTCAAGCACAGCTATCGCATTGTGATGTGTGGGAATCAAAATAGTGGAAAAGAGAGAGAATGTAATGGTGGGCAATACAAAAAGCAAGTAACACACAGTAACAGGGGCTCCTGTGGTTGTGCAAAAGACCGGCTAAGCTGCAGTGTCAAAAGTCAGCAGCAGTGGATAGCTCATATTCATCAGTAGCAGTTGATAGCTCATATTATATGCTCACTCACTTCTAGCAGAAACAAGACTGTGTTGGTACAGCAAGCAATGTGTTGAAAGCTGACACAATTTACCGCTCTTATTTTTGGGCCAAAAAATTTCAAAATTTCTGAACTCAAAAAAACCTATTTTCTAGATATAATTTTATCAGCGCCTACTCTATTTCATTACAATTCAACTTGAATGCCCCCTCAGTTGGTCCTTGACATGAACAATAGTTTTAATAATAGTTCAAAGATTCACACAACAAAGATTCAAATAAATTAACCCCCTTCATAGTCGTACTTGTAGCTCTTGGTGCTTTTGACTATAAAATCTCTTCCTAATTTTCTTGAGAGGCAACTTTTCCAGGAATCTCTTTTAAAGTGAAAAAAAGCAAAGCAAACCTGAATTGAGTAAAACTTTGGAACAGTATGGCCTTGAAAAGTCCTGTCCAGCAGGATTACTTGAACAGCTTTGGTAAATCTGGAAAAAAAATGAAAATCATTCTTAGTGTTGAAATTACAAATTCTAACCATTATTCATTTCTAACTAAAAAGAACATTTCTCTAGATCTGAAGGCAATCAATGAAAGTGATTCTTGAAATCAAAAAGTCACTCCCTGGGTAGTCCTCAGTGCACAAAATCCAAGCAGCACAGTGAGCAAGCTTTACTTCAGCCTCATCTTCATTCTTCTATGTGATTTTTCGTCCCAAGTCCCACTCGAACCCACGTTACTTCATTTTCAGCAACTCGGCCATGACAACTGAGCCACAGTGTCCCCACAAAAGTAGTTTAAGTGGTCCAAATGAAAAAAAAAAGGCCATGTTCAATTTATGCGCAGGAAAGTTTTGTAATTTTTGAATTTCATGAAAAGAATTATCAAAACCTGAATGATTTGTTTGTTTTCATTCTTTTTCAATTTCTAAGATAATATCAATATGACAAGAAGATAAATAAATCCCATACCATGTGTTTGGGGGGTGAAAATTAAGTACTTTGAACATTTACTTAGTTTCAGGTGAACGGCTTTTTTGTGTTGCTGACATAACTAAAATGATCTAGCTCAAAATCCTATTATTTTCTTAAAATACATTAAATTCCCTTTCCAACGATACCCTACATGACCAATTTGAACGATTTTGAATTTTGACCAAAATCTCCATGAAAAAGTATGGCGAAAACTGCTCTGTGGAATCGCAAACTACTCTGTGGAATCCGCCTGAGGAAAATGTCCATCTACAATCAAAATTAGATTTAATGCAAAATGTATTCACTGTTACCATTATAGTTAAATATGAAAATAGGGATGGGATGGTTACTGTATTGTGAAACTATGGTGCTTATTAATGCTGATAATATAACAATAAGTTTTTAGCCATCCAAATGGACACACCCTTTCAGAAAGTGCTCTAATAGACTGAAATTTTGACACTTGTGCACCTATATGTACCCCTGCACTCACACCCAAATAGGTCTTTTCTACACAGGTCTTATTAATTTAAGATTACGGTACCATTATTCAGCACTCATGCTCCAAAATAAAGTTGTTTGTCCAGGAAGCTGAAAAACCTGACATTTTTTCATGAAGGGACAAGCAGACCTCTCTAGCCTCCGTGCCCTAAATTTCTACACAGCATGAAAACTCTTAAATGCATTACTCAAGCAAAGCATTTGCCATGAACATTCTTACCACAGCTTTGTGCCATCTAGTAAGTCTTCCATTTCCAAACAAAAGTTTGGAACTTTTATTGAGGTTTCCGAAGAAAACCTTGCTTGTAGCAACGACGGCCATAATTGTTTTCCACGAAATCTCGCAAAGTTCTCTTCAACAACGCGATCTGCTCCAGCCTTGTCAAAGTGTCAGCAGTCCTGATGGCCCGAGTTGACAAGCACCATCAATGTCGGCCTTGACTGGGGTCACTCCAGTAAAGTTCACCTGCATAATATTAGTAGAAGAGAATTTTGTTTGGAGAAAAACGTGAGCTTATAGTATTTCATTCTATAGCTCAACATCCACTTGACGGGCTTATAGTGCTTTACAAAGGGACCAAACAAGCAGAATTAATTTTGTTAGAATTGTCCTAGACTTCCTTTACTTGTAGTTGACAATAAGGATAATGATAATGATGATGACGATAACAATAATAATAATAAGAATAAAAATAATAATAATAATAATAATAATAATAATAATAATAATAATAATAATAATAATAATAATAATAATAATAA
>JAUEKY010010343.1:0-11648 GCA_031833965.1 Scyllaea pelagica
TTTAGAAAAAAAAAAAAAAACAAACAAAAAAAAAAAAAAAAACAAAAAAAAAACAAAAAAAAAAAAAACAAAAAAAAAAAAAACCCATACAATTCAATAACACAAAAGCAAGAACAATGTACAGGGAATTATGCTCTTTCCAGCAAGGTACCAATAGAATGACTATGTAGCTCTTTAAACTCTACTGCCACAAGAGGTTTGGCAAGGGTCATCTTGGAACAATTACTTTTCACAGAGATAAGAAATAAAGGGATAGCAAACTCACGAGTTATGCCAAAAACAGATAGAAAGAGTTGATTTTCTATTAATCATAGCTACCCCTCAGTAAACAAATAGCTAAGAGCCTGAGAAAGATGATGAAATTTAAATTTTGATGAAGTATTATCTAAACATTCCTTATTTCAGTTGTGTTTATTGTAATAACATGATTTGTAAGTGCTGTGAACACCGCAGATTTAACTAAAAATACTGTTTACATAGATAACCTTGGGTCAGCTCATGTGTCTAAAGCCTGTTCACTTTTAACTACTCAGGTGCATCGAATAAAGTGTAAAAAAAAGTCAGATTGCTTTAATCTCTATATTTCTTATCTTTGCTTTTTCATGAGAGCATGAAAACAAATATCAGAAGGAAAGAAACAAGACAAAAAGGTGCAACATTGGTTTAGAACAAAACCAACCCACAATTCTTTTGTTTTTGACCTCACAGAAGAACAAAGACATTGGAGACCGATGAGTTAAAAGAGATATCAACAACCTTTGAGAAAATTCTACTTCTGAAGTTGCTCTTGAATGGAAAGTAAACAAAGTGGAAAACTGCACACTGCACTTTTGGTGATGTGCCAAATCAACATTTAAAAAACATCTTAACATTAAGGATTAACACCTGTTGCTTAAATCAATAGGCCATTTCACAGGTGGAGTGCTCTGAACATATTAACATGTTGTTACACAGAGATAAACAGAGAGCTGACTTGAATATCTCTTCCAATTGCATTATACTGATGCTGGACCAATCAGTCTAAGCACTGTCTCAATTGTTTGAATACCAGGTGGGACAACTACTAAAATGCAGAATTTAATATTCAAGGTGTGACACAACCAGGGATCAAGCCCACGACCTGCTGGGTCTGAGGCAGATGCTCAACCAGATGAACTAAAAGCACACATTGTTGCAGAGTGTATCATGCATCTCATTTGATAAGCATCCCAAGTGAGTCTTTCCTCGAATCATACTTGATTTATCTCTCTTCAACCCTATTAATTTTCTTTAGTCAATCTAAAGGTTGAAAGTAGCTTCCAAATAAGAATAATTGTAAATTATGTTTGAAAATAAAGAAAATCTCTAATGATTAATAAAAATCATTTAGTGGGAGGCAACAATGGGAAAAAACAACGACACAGAATTAAGAAATATGGCTGAAAATCATTGTTTCTCTTTTGTTGTTGTTGTTTCTTTAATTAAGTAAAAGCAAACAAAAAGAGGTTATTTTGTGTTGTGAATATAGATTTCATTAAAGAAAACGAAGGTCCTTAAGAACACGACTGATAAATGTAAACAATTCAGGTGTATAGCATTTCTATGCAAGTCAACAATGACAAGTAGAAAAATATTCTGGGCTTTAATCTCACATGGATTAGATCATAAAAAAATATCTTGAAATGATAGCAAAATATTTGAGATCCCGTGGCAAGGTATCTAATATTTTACACAATTAGGCTTCAAAAAATCTCATGTAAAAGTTGTGATATCAAATCATTTATAATACTGTCATAAAACAATATGAAAATATGCTAGGGGTCTTCTGGTATGTTTATACAATACTCAATTAAATCTAATTTTCAGCTTTTGCACCTCGCTATTTTCCCTTTAGGTCTTCATTGGGAAAATGGATTGTTTAGGAAGCTTCAGATATTTCTTTCTTTTTTTTCTCTTTTTTTCTTCCAAGAGATAAAGGGATTGAAAATATCTGTTTTGGCAAAATTACAAAATCAAACACTCTTTTAGCACCTGAAATCTTGATTATTTTTTAAAACAGATTTGTTGCTCATTCCTTAGATTTGTAACCTATTAATGTGTGTCCAAACTAAAACTGAGATAACAACCTTTTCTCATCTTATATAGCAGACAACCACTGTCAAGACATTGATAAAATCTGGTGCAAATTCTTGTAAAGCTGCTTGATTAATTTACTGTTGGGCACTCATCTGTATGAATGGGATCCAGGAAATCTCTCTGCATAGCAAACTATCCACCAAGACACTGAAAACACATTTCAGGGTGTATTCTTCCTCCCTCTACTTTTTTTTTTTTTGCATCTGCCTTTTAGACTTTAAGCCATAGATACAACGCATCAATGAAGGAAAATGATAAAAAAATAGTTTTTGTCAACTTCACGCAGTGTCAATGAAACTAAAGGTATTCATTCTCCAATTACATGATAACTCCACCACACAAACAAGAGAGAGCCAAATGGATGTGGAACATTTTCTTAATCATATTGTCAAGTAATTTTTCATGGTTTATCATGGGATAATTTTTAAAAATGCCAGTAGATGGGCATCTTTAAAAAAAAAAAGAATAGAGAACTAAAAAACTTCAGGTGTTCTAATGATGTCTGAGCTTCAGTTGCCATTTAATGCCACTGTATAGAACCAGTGGAAGGTTGAAACAAAACAGTGGTTTGAACAAATCAGGCAGGTAAAGAATACAAAAGGTACAAAACAAAAGTCCATCTATTCCCTTTTCCTTTTCACCTTCTTTTAAATTCACACAAGTTAACAAAACAAAAACATCATTGACCATGACTGTCTAGTGGGCAGGTTTTCAATGAAATGGTGTTGATGGCCAATTTTGTACCTAGACAAGGAACAACCCTCTACACATGGTCTTCTATTCCCTCTTTATCCAGGGCTCTTTTCCCATTTTCTTGCATGTCAAAAGCCTCCGCATTTTCCGTCATTGGCATGTGCTGATCAGACTTGAGTTCATGGCGAGATAAGTGGGCCACGATTGACGCACCAAAGCTGTCTCCCAACACATTGGTGGCAGTACGGAATCTGTCTCTGAAAATAGTAGAAAATGTATGCAATAAAGTATCAGTTCAGATGGTGAAACTGGGTCAACGAAATGATTCTGCTCTTCTAAAATAGAGTATATTGTTTTACAGTAAAATATGCTTTCCTCATCATTGCTGGCACAGAGTAATTTTAGTGAGAAAGCAGTATAACGAGGAATTTGTTTTTTGAGGGTTTCACAGCGCTACCGACACAATTTAGCCTGCAAACAGCCAGACAGCATCCAAGGCAGTTTGAGGAATATATGAATTCAAGCAAAAAGGATGAGGACAAGGATTACATAAAGTCGAGAAAAAAGGATGAGGACAAGGATTACGTGAATTAAATAAAAAAGGATGAGGACAAGGATTACGTGAATTAAAGAAAAAAGGATGAGAACAAGGAATACATGAATTAAATAAAAAAGGATGAGGACAAGGATTACATCAATTAAAGAAAAAAGGTTGAGGACAAGGATTACATGAATTAAAGAAAAAAGGATGAGGCCAAGGAATCCTCAAAGATGAGGAATGAGAGGACAAGGAAAATGTGTTAGAGAGAAAATGGCTTTGAAATACTTTCGGCTATAATCCCAAAATACTTACAAGAACCAGTCTACAGCCAGAATCAGACTGATATCCTCAGCAGGTAATCCTACAGATGTAAGGACCATTACCATGGTAACCAAACCAGCACTTGGAATGGCGGCAGCTCCAATACTGGCACAGGTTGCAGTCAGACTAGAGGAAAACACAACAAAAAATGGATATCCCAGTCCGTTTGTAGTGATTATAAATGCAATGTAAAGTTAAGATTGCGGGAGAATGATTTGATTGATCCAAACAAGATGAAAACAAAATGTTAAGACAAATTTTCAGAACAATGGCATAAACAAAATAAATACCAAAAAACCATCTACACACATGTTGAGCACCAAATTGCTCGAAAGCACTACTTAAAGGGATCCTGACAATTTAATATCTTTTTAATGTAGTTAATTTCTGCATTCACACAAAAAGAAGAAGAAAAATCTGATTTCCTATTGGTTGTCTTTAGTAATTGTAAATGTATCAGTAAACAGAGTCAACATTTCATCCTGAATAATGATGGAAGAATATCTTAAAGTGGCTAAAAGTAATCAACTTCCAAATAAGCAGGAAATATGCTATAGACTCTATTTTGATAAATGAATTATGGATGTTTGCCTGTAGTGGCTAAGTAGCATGTCTTCCCAGATAAGGCTGAAGTCTAATCTCAGGCTACATCAAAAGTTGTTTGACCTCCCCAGAAGTACACCTTAATGTGTATTTCCTTTGAGTCATTCAAAAGTGGACACAGTGGGTTAACCAACTGTTTGTCTTAATCTCTTGGCTCAGAGCTTTGTTTGATATCAGATCAATTTTGTACTTTTTGATACATTCTGGTGTCAAACATTACGTCAGGTCCCTACACTCCCGATTGGGCGGTACAAAGGGGAAACTGACAACAAAACAAAAAAAACAAAAGCATTTTGGACGTTATGAATTGAGTTGTAAAATTTAGGATTTTCTTATCGTTTCTAGATCAAATGCATGATGGAAAAAATACTCTTAAGCCTTATATTTTTCATTCAATTTCATAATACTTGCTTGTCCAGCAATTATTAAAGGCATAATGCAAGTCACAGAATTAAAGATAGTTGATGATCTCTTCTTCTGATATGAACAAAGAAAAATCTTTAACAAAGGATTCTTGGAACTGCCTTTTACCTGATGGCAATAATTTTCCCAAAGGTGAGTTCCATGTCATTCATCTGTGCAATAAAAATGGGAGCAACAGCCTCATACAGGGCAGTGCCATCCATATTGATGGTAGCACCGATGGGAAGCACAAATCTTGTCACTCTTTTGTCAATGTTCAGATTCTCCTCCAAGCACCGGAAAGTTACAGGAAGTGTAGCAGTACTGTGATGAAAAAATGGAGAAATTTTTTGTTAGAAGTAGAATAGACAATCCTCAATAAAAATCACTTCTTACCACAGACTGTTTAAGGAAGGATGGGTGGTGTTCATTTCCTGACTTTCTCTCTCTGCTGAAAGACTTTTTATAAGAACAAACACATCAGTCTCATTTCGAATAGTAATAATAGCAACGATGATTATCCTACTCAGATAAAGTATAAGTGTATCTACATCTCATAGATACAAAAGTGAAATTCTAATGCTATCAACATTTTGAAAGAATTATCTGGGGATCCCCCTTTATGAAATCTAGAAACGAAAATGAAATTGAATGCATTTTCTTGTGGAATGATTTAAGAGAGAGCTAATTGTCTATAACTGCTTGCAATAAGCCTACTTTGTGTTCACTCTGTACAAATTTTGCTTTGAGACAAAACTAATCATATCATTGCTGGGTAAAATTCGGATTTATAACAATGGTTTGGCCTACCACATCCAATTCTACAAAGTTGTTCATACAGCCAGTAATCATGACTTCCTTATAGATGATGTCATTATAATAAAGGTAATAAACTTTCTTAAACAAGATGGGATGGTGTCGTGTACCCTGGCATAAGAAGAAAAAAAAACCCTTAACAACGAACCCAAATTTTATTACAAAATAACTGAAACTCTGGAATCAGAAAACCTTTCCCGCAGCTGACAATGACTTTTCCCCTGAGTCTTATCTGACCGCAACTATGACCTACGGCAAGATTTTCTGGTTCTTCAAGGTAAGTGAAAACTATAGACTAATGCATTTGCTTCAAACATTGATCGAAATCTCTTCCACTGTTGCTTTTTCAGAAGTTGTGTCATTTTGTACAGTGGCGAAAATTGCACCTGATCAAAAGTAACATATGTGTGATGTGTTCCATTATGCTAATTATATATCATTATCAATAATTACTACAATATAGAGATGACAAAGGGCCTTTTAAAACAATGTGGACACTGTTAAAATAAAAATGATATCTGTGATGTATTTGCTTAACAGTTTAATAATAACACGATTTCAAATAATGCGAATAAAGGTCATTACCCATTATACCTGTTTTGTATTCAATCATATTTCTTGGTTACAAAATAAACTTTGAATATGCTCTATTTGTCTCTGTTTGAGTATTAAAAGGTAATTCAGCTTTTTGGTTTTCTGAAAATTCAAATTTTAGGTTCTAATCTGTTTCTCGCCTGTTGTAGAAAAATGGATTTGGATTTTTTTCAGCCCAGGTTATGCTCTTTATGGTTTTACCTTGAGGAGGTGCCAATGGCGGTTACGCAGGCCTGCATCATGCCCAGGATGACATGGTATGGGTTTTTCCGAACAAGTATGAAGTAAATTCCAGGCACCACGAGGAATATGTGAATGCTGAGGCCCAGTAAGATGGTCACCATGTAGAGGCCCAGCTGTTCTCCTACTTTGGCCGGATCATCAATTTCAAGCACTTTTCCCATGATGAGAAACATGATACCAATTGGAGAATACCTGGTGATATGAAACACTATATCATTAGGGCAGGAGTGAAGTCAGGCGGATTGAAAATTCAAAATGTAATCAGTAAAATAGTTTTGGCGTGATCATTTGATGGGGGATAAAACAATCCTAATGTAGTTTTTTGCAAGCAGTCAACAAGAAAAATCTACTTGAGGGAGACCTAGAAAAAAGTGGAAGGGGTCCATTGTAGAAATAGCAGAAAAAAAAAAAAGATTGGAGCACAGAAAAAGTCATGATAAACTTTGGTAAGCAACTTCATTTCAATAAGTATAACATAAGATAGGTGTACAAAAAAGGGAATGATAAAGAAATAAAGAAGTGAATATCTATAAACATTATAAGATTTTAAGTAACAAGGTTTTCTGATGGATGCAAAGTTAGATTGTAAATGGTTATAAAAATACAGACAAGAAAGAATGAAACATTGGATCTAAGTTCTTCATAAGGGCATTCCAGAATACACTGCGTTATGGTAGGGAAGCAGAGGAGCAAAACAGTGGAAGGAAAGTGAAAGGAAAAGTCACAGCAAAGGATGAAGATGAAATAACTCAAAGAATCATAAAAGAATTGATAAATTGGAAAAAGAACAAAATGGACACAAAAAAAGTATCATTTTAAAAATAAAAGCATTTGATATCGTTCAGGTGGCAAAATGTCTCTTCTCACAGCTTCTTGTACCAATATGATCTGAAATCAGGGGAACACAAATATATCTTTCAAATTTTAATTTATCTCCTTTCTCTAAAATATTTTCCTGTTTAAAAAACAACCCAAAGTCGTTTATGATTTGATTTCACAAGGGAAAGAAAAGTCGGTCCTGTTATGTTTTCATTAAGGAAAAGTAAAACTTTCTTGTATCCAGAAATAGAAATGATTTTGGTCAATAACGCTGGTAAGTATTTAATAGGACAAATGATAAAGATGGAGGAATAAATATCACTAAAAAAATTTAGAATGAAAAGAGACAAAACTGAAATGTACTGACCACATGACGAGGTGAACCATCTTCATGATGATTTCATTCAGCACAGCGAAAAAGTCCACCATCAATTTACCTCTTGCTCCCATGCTACTGATGATGATACCAAATGTTGTGAAAAATGTGATGATACCTGCAAAGATTGAGGGAAAACTTGAAATGACAAAATGGTAAGAAAATTGTTAAGAAAAGTGTGTTTGCATACTGAGTATGGGTGTAAAAATCCTTTGTTTTGCTAGTAAAAGTCTGAAGAGATCTTATTGCCATATCAATATAATAGATATGGATGCAAATCAGAGCAAACGTCCAACTCATCCACCATTGTTATCAGACAATTAACTCACCAATAAGATGGGGAGAATTGAAAATTCAAAAGGTAATTCTAATTAATTTCTATCCAAATCAATCAAACAAAGTTCCAAATCTGATTGATAATCAACCAAATTCAAGAGAGATGGATCTGCACATCAATTCACAAAATTCAGGGATGAATCAGATCTATGAAAGTTGGTGCACTGGGATCATTTATATGGATCTTTAGAGTCCTGACTTTGTTTTCAAAGCAAAAGAAAACAGTAGCCAAAGAGTAATAACACATCTTAAAATTTTGTCAAGTTGGTATTTGATATTTTGATTTGTAAGTATGATACTAGATCCACTAGCTTTCACCAAATGCTTTTGCTCATAATAGAAGTACACTAATTCATTTGCTAGTTGATTAGGATTTAAGTTGCTGAAATTTTCTCCATCGAGATAAAATTGGCCCTTTAAAAGATTTCTTTCAAAACACAGTTACTATTTACTTCATAACATTTGCAGCAAAAACAAGTCACTGAATACTTCACAGATTGGGCCTCCAAATTTACTGTCATTCATTTTCTTGCTTTTTATAAGGCATAATGAGCATGCCTGTGTATGTTTGAGATCTATATAAGTTCATTATCATTATCATTATTATTATAAGTGAAGCATCACAATTTTGTCAATTTTCATCACCCCAGGAATTATGGGATAGGTTTAGGTCCTCTTTCTTTGTTAAAGTGATACAGCTATTATGCAGGTTGGGACAGATACTCTTCTATATAAACATAATCTCTCTCTTTGCAGGGATTAGAAAAAGTGGGTAATTTTCCAATGCAATATTCATAACAGGCAAGTTCATCAAGGTTAATTGACACACATGCAACCCACAAACAAATAACTGGAATAAAGCTTTACCCAGTACGTTGACGCCGTCAGCCATGGGGAAGGTTCGAACCCATTGTGTGACATTGACCACAACTTTAGTGGTGTCATTGGTCATGTTGCCGAGGCTTGTCAAGACCTCAGAGGTGACAGTAAAAGGCAAGGCTGTTGTGCTAAAGGTCTTATTCAGGCCATCCAAAAGTTCAGAGCGGTTCTTAGACTCAATGATGTACTCGTCTGGATCTTTGATTTTATACTCCGTTTTGGTATGCTGGAAGGTAGCCTGTAGTATATTCACTGGAAAGATGTTTCTGTAATGAAAATAAAGAATAGTAAGAATTACTTAGAGAAAGAATAGTTGAGAAGAGAGACATGCAAAATGACATGATTATTATAGCAGTTAGAATGATAGGTCTTACACCACTTTTGCTCCCTAAATATCTAGAGGATGAATAAGAGAATAAATGCGAGCTATTACATCTTTAACGGTTCTTTCTTTTATTGTAGCACATTGATCGTAAGTATAGGTTGGGTTTCATGACATAATTTTTGCTCTGTGCAAGTGTTGTATTCCCCACCCCCCACCCCCCATCCCACTTTTTTTTGTTTTTGTTTGATAAATTCCCCTTTCTGTAAGGTAAGATGTGAAATGGGATTAAGAGAGAGGCTGCAACATTCCTGAGCCCATTGATATATTCATACTAGATAAAAGGTTAATCTATAGACGGAGGGAATTTATAAAGATTAGATTTTGATGTGCTGGAAACAAGCCTCAGAATTGATTGGGAAAATTTTCTATTACTTTTATAAAAAACCAGAATTTTCTATCAACTTGATATTATGGTGATGATTGCTTCACAGTCTTTTTTTAACTAAGTAAGTATTTTGCAGGAACTGAATTCATAAGAAACATGATTTTTTCATTGAAAAAAAAAATTTCTATACAGGCTTAATACAAGGGGAAGACTGTTCCACAGTCTTTTCTCAACTGAAGTAAGCATTTTAATGGAACTGGTGATCTATTTCTATCATGAAATCTCTTTCAAATTTAACACATTAACCAAACTTTAAAGTGCTTTCAAACTGGCACTGTTAGCTCAACTGGTTGAGCATCCCCCTTGCAACCAGTAGGTCACCCTTTCAATTTCTGACCTTGGCATACTCTTAGTGTAAAAATTGTTTTTAGCAGTTGTCTCCCCTGGCATTCGGTATTTTGGGAACAGCGCTAAGACTGGTTGGCCCGGTGTCAGTATTATGTGGCTGGGGTGAGATGTTTGTGTGAGTTCTCGGTTTATCTTTATGTGGCAGCACGTTAACATGTCCAAACTGCTCTGCAAGCGGTGTGATCTAATCTGTGTAGAAGTAGGTGTTAAACCATGTTTATAACATTAAAAAAAACAAACTTTTCCCTTTGCTCAATTTGCATCCTTATTTTCTCTCACTCTCCAGAGTCATTGCTATCCATATACTTATCTAATCTCCTCAAAAATTACTCTCATGCTGAAATTCAAAACCATCCTTAACCCTTTAACTTCCTATCCCAAATTCATTGGTAATGAAACAGTGTTGTGGCAGAAATAACCAGGACACAAAGAGTTAAGCATTTTACTCCCATCCAGTCACACTGATTTCCACTTCCACTATCTGATAGGAATCACAACAAGATTAAAGAAAAAACGATAACAATAATACAGCTAAAAATGATAATAATAGTAGCAATAATATCAATGATAATAATAGTAATAATGATAACAATAATAATAATAATAATAATAATAATAATAATAATAATAATGATAATGATAATAACATTAATGATAATAATAATAATAATAATAATAATAATAATAATAATAGTAATAATAATAATAATAATAATAATAACAAAAATAATAAAAATAATAATAATAATAATAATAATAATAATAATAATAATAATAATAAGATTAGATTCAGACAAAGGGAAACACGAACCTAAACAAGTCAAGGAAAGCATCTAGTGATGTGATCGGATGTTTTTCCTTTTTACTTCTCCTAGTTTCATCTTTGGCATCAGGATTACCAGGGTGGATGCTGAGGACGAGGATGATTCCGAGAATGATGGCCAGAAAGGTGGTCAGAAAGTAGTAGGCGATGGCCCGGAGACCCATCCGTCCAGAGTTCCTCGCATCCAGGGAGGCTAGGCCTGTTGAGGACACCATGCAACAAATTTCAAGATTGAGATTGGAAAGTTGGACTCAGTGGCTTAGTGGTCATGGCTCTGGCTCTGAAACGAAGTGACGCGGTTTTGAGGCCATTTGGGACAAAAATCACATGGGTGATTTTTATTTCTAAATCCCCGAGAAAAACCCCATTCGCCATTTCCCTGATCCAAGCTTTATAGGTAGGTGGGATCTAGAGCCTAGTTCTATCGGAGACGGACGATAATTCGGAGGTCCCGTGTGCACGTTGCACACGTTAAAGAACCCTTGGCAAATGGAAATTAAAAAGAGTAGGCCGAATCGCCGCTGCCCAAGCAAAATTGAAGTCCTACCACTACCACCAAAATGTCACAGTGGGCTGATCACCTGCTTGACTTAATGGGATGAGCCAGAGAAATTCTGTCTCAAGAAGAGTAGGCCCTACACTGTAGTGGTAAAAGGGCAATGGATAATGAAATGAGTTCTTAACCACCTAAAACTATAGCCACTCATGAAGAGCTCAGATCAAGGTTGACAAACCAATATATTACCATGACAGTATAATTCATTTTGGGATATCTGTGAATCAAACAGCTTATTTAATCTATCTCCACAAGAACCTACATTAAAATGGGGAAAGAAATGACAAAAAAGCTAAAAAGTAAGGGACACTTTCATATCAAGTGATCCAGGCTCAATAGTGCCAAGTTCCATAAACAGCACTGACCCATTTATGCAAGGAAGCCTTTTTTGTTGGGGGGGGGGGGGGGGGGGG
>JAUEKY010010453.1:0-12010 GCA_031833965.1 Scyllaea pelagica
GTGTGTCATATTCAACTCTGCCATTTTTTCCTGGTGCAGATGAATATTACATGACATTATAATTTCCTCCCAACAATAACAGCTCGATAAAGGCAACTAATAGGATCAAGAAATAGGTGACTAACTTTGTCAAATGCAAAATGAATAATGGCAACAGCAAACAAGGAGGTATTCATCACTTTGCAAAACCTTGGACAAATCAGTGTCAAGTTTATATTCATACCACTGACAAAATCCAGACAAGTATCTATCACCTTCAATGATGACAGCTTAGATATGAGCATTTTGTTTTATAAATTTGGTACAGAACCACAGCCAGAAAACTATTTCAAAAAGGTATTCAAAGTGATATTCAACATACAAATGCAAAACAAGTTCAAATATGAGTGATAAGTCGCAAGCAATCATTATATAATTTCAATCTCATTCCTGAAATAAGCAACACCATAGACAAAACAAAAAAATGGACACAATTTAGAGTATCACCAAACAGCCTTTTTGATAATTCATCATAGATAAGTTAGAATTGAATTAAAATAATACTGCCTTACTGAGTAAGTACACAAGATCATCTCTCAAATCATAACCTGTAATAATGTGTGACTTTATGGTAAACCTGTGGCGGTCGGTTTGACCTGGAAGGTTGAAGTTGCTAGTTTAACTCTGTCGGGGAAAGGGACTGTATACATGGAAAGAACTCTTTGCTGTTTTTTCCTCACTTCATTTAGGTTAAACAAGTCCTTAGATATTAGCAGGGTTGTCTCTGTTTAAAAAGAAAAGGTGCTAGTGCCTAAAAGGCTTCATGTTTTTTCAAGTGTGTTTGGTGCTGTTGTTGTCTCATGACCTCCAGTAAAGCACTTTGAGCATGTTGATGGACACTAGGTTTTATAAAAAAAAAAGAAGCCCCCTCATCCTTGATACTATCATTTCTAGATGAAAAGATAATATCATTGATGTAAATTAACATCCCACCTCACAATTTGGTTTTTATTTTGACTGTTTAATGAAATCAGTGGTGGGTAAATTATTCTGTTTACTACATTTGCAATCTTTACTTGATAATTGGCAAACGTTTGTGAACAGGTTGTTTTGACTCCTGCAATCAAAGTCTGACTTAATTTTCACAAAAGAGAGAGAGAGCTCAAGAATGTATGAGCACATGAAAAGAGCACCTATAATAATAAAAACAATTCACATGAGCACAGACATGAGTTAATATTATATTACAATAAATATCACAACGTAAAGCACTCTCTCCAACATCAAAAAGGCCAAGTTTTGAAAAAAAAAAGAACAGAGAGGATATGGTATTCAGTTTGCTGGAGAGCACAAGATAACAGAAATTACATTACAGATTTCTATTCCTTCAAGCAGACTCATCCTATTCTACACTGACAATCATAAGTAGCTCAAAAGAAAAGACTAAGGTTAAAGCTAGCGTGTATTATACAAATTTTGTTTTCTCTGCATTCTTACTCCTCTTATCTGGATTGAAAAAATGTTTAAACTCTAATAAATATGAAAACAAAATTAAAAAATTAAAAAGCAAATGCAATAAAAAACAACAATTTAACCTTCTCAGACCGTGATTCCTGCTAATGTGGTTTTTAAAAACTAGCTAGGACTAGGAATGTTAAAATCATAGGATAGTAAATATGCGCTCTTTACTCTTTCTCCATAGAATAAAAAAAGACAAAAAAAAAAAAAAAGAATACAAATGAAAAGAGACAAGCAAGCCTTTCAGTCCTGGCAATCACACAATCATTCATTTTCTCAAGTCGCCTCAACCCCTTACCCCTTAATGAACGAGCACATTTTGCAAAGACTTGTGTCATAAAATCTGACTGGCTGCACTTTGACTCAAGTAAATGATGGCGCCTACAAAATTGACACCAGCTGCAATAACATACACAGGGAGCCATCGGCCGTGAGACTTTGTCACCAGCTCAGCTGTGAATGGGCCGCATAAGACTCCGGGAATTGTAGCCTGAACGGATAGAAAGAAAAACAGATTGATGAGCAAAAAAGGAGAATGGGGTGGGGAGTAATTTTACAGCTTTACATAGCCTGAAAAATTCCATGGTGACAGATTTGCTAAACGTTGATAGTTTTCACAAATTTCAGCGCATGATACATTGAAATATTTACCCGGCAATTCTTTAATTTCTTTTTGTATTTTAAATATCTCGTTGTCTTGTTGTGTCTACTTTTAAAGCTAACCCACTCTCACATTCATTTGCTTTACGCTACATCTGTGATGAGTTTTCATATCAATCTTAACTGTTTTTTTTTATTTTTACCAGAAACATTCATACACTTGCCCAAGATCAGAAAACATGTTGTCAATCTCTCAATAAGCACCCAGCACCTAGTAGATGAGAGAGAGCCCAAGAAACTGGTCACCATAGCTAAGTGAATGTGGTATTTGATATTGAGGACGCATAGAACTGTTTCTTTCATAAAGCCTCCCTACAAGCACATTTCTCAGCTTGCATTCTTGCTCGTGCTCCTGCTCACATCCATACGAAAAACCAAACATGTCGACACCAAGAGGCATGGCCTAAGCCTAAGCTCTGGCCTCGTCCTTGGCATTTCAAAGTGACAAACATTTTTAATTCTTTTGGTGGCACAACCTCTAAAGGTTGAAATAGATATACAAAACATTTTGGAATTTCATTTCTTAATTACGATATTCAAAATCAGTATCAAATTTACAAATGGTTTGATACCAAAAACATTGCCAAGATATTTGTATTTGTTAAGTTTTTTTTAACGAATTCCCACCCTGACATTGAACCCAAAATGTGTCACGGGACGAGGTCACCAGTAAGCTCAAACACATGTCCCAACATGAGCATGAACATGAGCTGAGGAGTGAGTGTGTAGGGGGGCCTACGGAAGGAAGCCAACTTACCAAAGTATTTGAAATGGCAAAGCTGATTCCAGCATGGTTGGGAGTGACTTCCGCATGATTACTCAAATGACCAGATGAATTACAAGCACTAAGCCCCAGTGATATTGACACAAAACTGAAAAAGAAAGAGTAGAGAGAAACAGAAAAAATTACCAAAACTTAATTTCATAGACCAACAAAAATCATTTGAACTTGAGAAAAGGTAAAAAAGGAGAAACAATTTTTCACTCCTTTAAGAATTCTTTAAAAGTTAAGGAAAATCTGAAGATACTCAACATCTTTGCCAAAGAAAAGACGTAAGGTGATAAATTATTGCTTTGTTATTGACTATATCAAAATCAAATTACACATATACATCAAGTATCATAAAGATTAAATGCAAGAATCGTTGATATCAAATAATTTTTTTCTTATTTGGAGGCCCATATTTTACTCAATAATTGATTGGACAGAGACAAAGTTTAAAAAAAAAAAGAATATGCTATCAAAGATAGAAAAATCAGGACCCTGTTGTTTGATATTTTAAAACACATTTTTTTTATTATTCAATTGCTAACATCATGTCCATATCTAGACAGTGATGAGTGAAAGGATTACTGTCTGTCATGCCAAACTAGTAATTCAAACTGTCCTTAAAATTCTCTTTGTGCCCAGAATCCTTTCCAGAATTTCAAAATTCTACTAATCCATCCACTCCATTTCACAAACTGTAAAGAATACTTACAAGACTGCAAGAGGCAGGTTATATACAGCACTAAAGAATAAGATAAACAAGCCAGGGCCCAGGAGTCCTATGGATGTCATGAGACGCCTCACTGATAAAACAGTCCACTTGTGAGCAATGAGAGAGTCAGCAAAGTGAGCTGCAACTGGATGAAAAGAAAGAGAGAGCCATAGGTCAGTAATAGGAATTACAGGTAACGCTGTATGCTTATTTCTGCTTTCTCCATTAACATATATGCAATGAAAAAAATTATTCTTAAAAATTCAATAAATCATTTTAAGTCCTTTTCTTCCCTTCATTCAAAAGCCTTTAAGTGAAGACACTTATGTCCAAGTCCAATAGGTGTGTGTAGCCTTTTGGGGGCAAGAGGGAAGTCTGATTCATATGGGCTCGTAAACAATCTTCCATTAATTACCAGTTACCCCACCACCTGCTTAACAAATAAGGTTCCTGCCAACGGAGATTCAGTACTTGACACAAACATACAGATCATCCTCTAATTGAACCAATGGTAGAGTTACGAGTAAAACCCTATAAAAGCAATGCTGATTTCTGTTTCCCTATTTAGATTTTAAAGAAAAATATACCTCACGCATGGAAAGTATTAAACCGCAAAAGTATGTATCCATGGGTCTCTATGACAGTCAACAACTGATACACGATATCACATTTAAGTGATATAGCAATGGAACGATAAACATTGGTCCACCAATTTCAGGTAAAAAAAAAGGATAAAAATTCTTTCAATCTTCAGCAGCAAAAAAAAAAAAAAATGCATGACAATTCTATACTGCAGACTCTTAGGAATACTTACCAACCCCTACTAAGGAATTCATCACATAAGGCACTGCTGTGAACATCATATGTGATTCGTTTGCCCCCAAGGTGGAGTGGAGATATGTGGGCAGCCACTGCATGATTATGTAGTTGGACCAGTTCATACTGAAGTGAGCTATATAGATGGACCACAGGGGCCAGTGACATAGGAAGTCTGTCCAACGAATGTTAGAGTTGTTCACCTGCAACAATAAAAATAATTGGCATCAAAGACACAAGAAAAAAAATATTACTAATACTAAATCATATTTCAAGGCTAAATCAAATCAATCCATATAAAATGAAGAACAGACAAAGATGAATTTGAAAAATAACTCCAGGTCAATTATCTGGGTAAATTACCACAAATTACACCCAATACAAAGAAAAGGAAAGATAGCGGGAAAGTTGAACAAATTATTTGCTTTAATACTTTACAGGGGACAGCAAATTCAAAGAGTTTGCAAGCAATACCTTTAACACAGTCAAGAGGATACAGCTTTGAGGCATTTATGTGCAAATCTGGTACTAACTTCCAAAACATAATAATAAAATGATAAAAAGGAAGTATGCAAGAACTTTGAATAACACTTATTCAAGAAGCACATTTCAAAATCAAAGAAAACATGTTGGTCCTGGTAGCTTGATGCTTGAAATAAACCAGTCTTTCAATTCCAACATAACTAATATAAAACAACAGATCAATGATCAGAATATTATTTACTTTTGGTGGCTCCACAAACTCCTCGTCTGGACTACCCCTGCACTCTGCGTACGTTGATGTCCACATGAACACCCATATGAAGCCCATGATGCCGAATAAATAAAACACCCATCTCCATGGCAAATGAGGACAGAGCTGGAAGTCCATAAGATCATCGGGAAGGGAGGAGGTAGAGGTGATGAGAGATAAGTATGTTAAACATCATCTAATCATCTTTCTTTAAGCGTAATTTTTCCTTGAACCAAGTTTAATGTGTTTATCTTTTTACAAATATGTATTTGTTGGTTCCTCTTGATTACACAAGTGGCCTTAAAAAAAAAAAAAGAAGAAAGATAATCACCGGAAAATTTAGAAATCTTCCCCCATGACAAGAAGTACATACAAGAATCTTTTCATTGAAGTTGATATCATTTTTTTTTTCTTCACATACACACACACACACACGCAAACACACACACACACAAACACAAACACACAAGTGCGCGCGCGCGTGCGCGCGTACACACACAACAAAGATCTTTCTCAATTAAGGCACAAGACAACTTGAAGAAAAGAATACTTACTACTGAAGCAACTGTTTGTCCGATAGATCCAAGAGCTACTAAGTACCCAAAAGCCCTTGATCTTTCTTCACAAGGAATGGCATGAGAAAAGATGTGAAAAATTGTAGGCAACCCTGAAATATGTCGAGAAAATGAACCGATTAGAATCTCAAGAAAAACCAAATCAATAACAAAATAAATTCCTCAGCACCTTTTCCAAATACAAAACAACTTCCTAATGAAAATGCTATGATATGACTAATTAATGCCTGTAGACAAATTTGAAAAACTAGGAAAATTCTTATAAACAAATTGTGAAATAGGTGCGAATTGTACATAGGCAAACACATTAAAGGAAGAGTCTAATACAAGGCTACTAGTTACTTTTAAAAAATTGCAATAGGTTCATGATTCATGACATTATGGAGATAAAGTTTCCTTTTTTTTCTTATATAAAAAGTAGTCAGAAAATCTAATTCACTCTTATTAGTATTTTTTTCAGTTCTTAAACTAAGCAAAGGCTAAGAACCTTTCCATGGCTAAAGCATTCTTTATTCTTATCCTTAAAGTTCAACCACATAGACAAACCATGAAAAACATTGTAGAGCAGTTGATAAATAAAATCAATTAGATTTACTTCATTTCTATTTTCCAGTTAATAAGTTTGCACAATCAGAATGTCTCTTCCCATCACTAATTCAACTTTAAAATTAATCACTGCTCAGCCTTATAGTGATGCCAAGCACCAAAAGGATAAGTAAAGTAAGCAATGAGTAATCACTGCACCAGGGTAAAGGATTCCTTTTTTTTTTTAATTTTTTTTTTTTAGTTTTTGCTGCTGCCTGAAATATTTCATATGTCAAAGTAAAGATAACACAAGGGAGCGGGGGAAAAAGACCCAAATGAATAGTACTGTACAGACTAAATACTAAATGAACTAAACGTTATGAAATAATCTTTAGAATTTGATTCCCATTGAAGGAAAATATTGAAAAAAAAAAATTTGATAGATTGTATTTACCCAAGCCTTCTCCTAATCCAAGAAGAACTCTTGACAAAATCAAAATGTGAAAGGAATGGGAAAACAAAGGAACCAGAACAGTTGAGAAAGACCACAGAAGCACAGCCAGAGTCAAGATTCTCTTGCCACCATAAGATCTTGCTGCACTGCCACCAACAACCTGCAAAGAAGTTAGTCATTACATCATTATTAGCCTTAAAAGTTTTGATTTGTCATTCTGATGGCAGTTACCTCCCCATACAGTAATACAAAATCTTAACAGTATTACAGGCTGACAGATCTATAGAATAAGGCACAGAGTGCATAATCAACATTTCAGTGGTGTAATTTTCAGCACCAATTTAAAATCATGTTCAGTGGTGCTTCTATTATTAATTGACGGTGGCCAAAAATGAAGCCACGCTAACCGAGCATTTCTACACCACCTATAACAATTAAAATTGGCATACAGGTGTGTTTTTTCATGAAGATTGGAGTGGGAACATTAGTTTTACGAAAAAAGGCCGGTTCTTTAAATAAAACGCTAAAATGCACAAATGTAATTCCAAAGACATCGAAATGGCTAATGCGAACCACTTCCTTTCCGAAGCAAGGCGTTCAGTAGACGTTTTTCAAGACTACGTCTTATTTGGTGCGCAAACATAAAAAAAAAAAAAACCCAAAAAACCTGTGCTTTCTCATCCGCGAGTTTGCGGGGTTATCAGCTAGTAACTTTAAACTCAGCCCTACAGCAAGAAGTTTGGCGGTAGGGGGAATTCCAATTCTTAATGATAACTTAGAATTTGAAAAAAAAAAATACAGTTATGATTTACCAAAATTCATCAAAAACTAAGCCACAAAATACCAGTCACATTTCATATTGAATTGTGTAAAATGACAAAGAGGCACAATTCCACTAAATATCAAGCTCAAAATATTGACACAAAATGACTTGTTATTAAATTCAAATACAAAGTAACACAATGTGAAAGAACTAACGAAAAGTGAGCTTCTATATAGCGACATATCCACTAAATGTAATAAAAGTATTTTACAAAGGGTGCCAAGCCAAAAGAAACAAGAAGCACATGAGAAGAGACATGCAGCCTGCTAGGCTCTAGTGCATCTTTTTTCTAGAAAGGGACAATACTTCTAATGGCCATTTGTTTATTAACAGCTGAGTGGGGGAGGGGGGGATTTGAATAGACAGGATTTCCCACTGATATTGATTGCAAACAATTCAAGAAAAATTCAAAATAAGACAAAACAAAATTCCCTGAAAAAAAATCAAACATTTAAAGTAAACAGGGAAAAGATATTGATTGTACAGAATTTCAGAAAAATTCAAAGTTTAAACATTCAAGGGGAAAAGATGATTATACACGATTCAAGAAAAAATCAAAATAAGACAAACAAAATTCCCTGAAATGGCATCATTCATTTTTCATCATTGAACATGACATTCTTCAGAACAAAGTAAAATCATAGTTAATTCATACCAATTGTGATTTTAATGAAGATACAGATTATATACGAACTACAGAGATGTAAATGCAAGATGAGAAAAAATTAGGGAAGTACCTATCTTGATTGCAACTCATCCCCCCCCCCTCCCCCCCGCAGTTTTATATAACTGCAATGTACCAAACCCATAAATCATGCATTGGCCAATTACGTACAACGAAGAGTATAATCAAAATCTATCTAAACATACCTTATAACTAGACAGGACATAGATCAAGGGCACAATGTGATAATAAGCATTTATCTATCATCAATCCTGTCATAATATCAAGAAATAAAAAGGTATCCAGTATCCAGAATAAAGGGAAGAGTGAATGATACAAATTCATAAAGAGTAGGAGGAGGATGAGAGAGTAATGGGTATGAATGAAAACAGGCAACAGGGGCGTGGAGGAATGATTTGTGATGATGGTGCAGAGAACAGCTGCACAAAGATATCCCCATGGACTAATTACCATCTGGTCTCCATCTTGCAATGAATTTGCAAAACTCAATAATCAACCGTCTTTCAATGGCTACGCAGCAGAGAGTATGAGGACAGCAGTCTCACATGAGACACTCTTGCAGTGGCCAGCTGACTCTCCATGCAGGACAGGGGGCGGGCGTCTGACGGGCGAGGTGGCGAGGTGAAATGCGTGTGTGTTCTCACTGCAGTTTGTGTCTTTACTCAGTGCGTGTTAGTCGAGTGTGAACGTATCCAACAGTTCGTATTTTTTCAATAGGAAATTTTGTGTGAGCATGTAAAGGAAGAGAAAGTTTCCTTATAAAAAAATAGGAACGCTAACATGCGCACACACACGCCTATATGATAGAAAAAATAGAAAAGAAGAAACATACCCTCACACAAACTTGTTGGAACACACACGTTTACCTGCAGCAGCAGACGGCGGACGTCGGGGGTAATGACAGGGGTGGGGTAGCTGCATTTGTATGTGAGCCTTTGGCATTTCTGAATACTTAAAAGATGCTGCAAGAGTATAACTGGTAACTAGGAATGGGAGGGTGTACCTGTCTTGTGTAGAACTTGTAAAATGCTTTTTAAAAAAGGAGCGACAGACAATCAGACAAGATGAATTATGGCTAAGGTGGGGCACAACCTCAAATATTGAGAGTTAGCAAAAAAAAAAAAAAAAAGGAAATCATATTAAATAGGAAAGATTTACATCCCTGAAACTATTTCAACCCAATAATATTAGCCTGTTAATACAAATCACTCAAATCAATACTGCCATATAAGTACAGTCCTGTAAATGAAATCAATTTGTTAACAGCGTGACGACTTTGACACATTAGCCTTTCATTTAATTGTGGACTGTACAGTTAACCAGCATAGAAACACCTGGCCTGAATATATTTCTCAGGTATGGTTTTTAGCAAATGAATCAAATGATTTTCGGTCACCTCATGCTTAAACATATGAGAATGATGTGATGGGGGAAACAATAGATTTGTTAATGAAAGACTTCATGATGCTTTGTAAAAGTTTATGGATATCATATTGGTTCAGCTTTAAGTTATCCCCACCTACAGATGCAATATACTTTCTGAAATACTATTTACAAGCTAAACAAATATCAATCACTACCCTAGAAGGAATTTGCAGCCCCCCTATGTTCTTCAAAGCAATTTAAGAATGTAAATCTGAAAGTTCTTTTTCAATCAATGCATTTGAACAATCTTCACACAGAATTTTTTGTTTCGATTTCAATGCAACAAATCCAGCAATATAGACAACAATTTTACTTGAACAAGAAGAAAGCTGATCATAATTGACATCAAAATCAAATGAGCTATTCCCGAAAACATGGTTTTCAGACAACTCTTCAGATAACAAAACTTGATGTTTAGATAAAGATAAATTGATTTGAATCCCAGAAGGAACATTATGGCATAAATTCTCTCTACTAGAAGCACTTAGCCCCTATCCTGGCATTTCTGGTTGAGTCCAGTAATTTATTCTTGTTGATCACAAAGAATAATATAGTTCAAGATGGTTTGCCAAGATTTAGCGATGAGCCACTTTCATTACAATGTGTAAAGAATTCTTTTAGACAGAAATTTTCTGAGAAATGAAACATCACTAAAAGTGCTAGATGGTTAAATCCAACCGATCCCAAATATCAAGTCTAAACCTAACTCAGAGTAACCATTTTTTTTATGTTAACATTAAGCAAGAAAAGAAAAGTACTCATTTGTAGAAGGTGATTCCTTTGCCCCTGTCCTTTTCACTGTGATTGGTGCAGCTAATGGCACAAGCAGGTGCTTTTAGTCTGTCAGGTCATCTATTCCTGTAGAACACAATGAATGACAATACAGTTCAAAATGATTTGCCAAGAATGAGTGATGGGTCAGTTTGATTACAATGTGAAGAGAATTCTTTTAGAAAGAAGATGAAACACCATGACAAGTGTTACATCGTAAAAAACAACAATCAAGCATGAGCCTTACCAAGGGTAATGAAACAGTCAGTGAGTTTGCCTCTTTCTGTCAGTATCTCAAATAGTAAAAAGATTTATCAAATCAACATGGCGCCAAAAGTAAAGACTGCCTTGACGATAGAAAGATATCACCACACCCAAAAACAAAAACAAAACAAAGGAAAACAATTATATAAAATTGGCTACTTATTGTTTTTAGAAAATCAAAGCGACCTGACTCGACTTAGCCAGCTATTAAAAGAGTTTATTTTATCGTTGAAGAATGGTTAACTGGTAAAATGCATTTTACAAATATAGTCAAAAAAAATTTTTGAAGATTGATACTTACTTGGAAGAACAAATAGCCACCCATTTCGGAATCTGTTCGTCAGGCTCAGGGTTTCCATCTATGAACGAACTCTGTAACTAAGGCATCTTTTTTAGTCTGTAGTAATGGCGGAGGCTGCCAATGATTGGCTTCCTCATATATGACTTCATTTTCCTTCCATAGTATTCTTCCAAGTTGATATCAATGTGTTCAAGGTCATCTTACTTTCAAAAGCAAAACAACAATGTAATATTTGATTATGTATCTGGGTTAATCTGAATTGAAATAAAAAGACTGGGGTTGACAAAGTGTCACGCTGAATCCAATCTGTAATCAATAGTCAAATTTACTTGACTGCATGATGTAGGTACTTAGTGTGACTGCTAGTAGGGTGTCCTTCAGCTACCCCATCTTATTACTGAGTCCATGTGCGTTGATATGACTAACACAGTTGAAACTGCCTAAAATACTTTGGTCATGAGGTTTCAAGAAGATCTAAACCTTATCAAAACTTTGGGGACTAATGGATAAAACAAATAACTGTTAGGCGTCTTTCGTTACCCATGGATATTGAATGATCTAATTAAGATACCTAATTACTAAGAAAAGGTTGCATGGTATATTCCCAACAATGAATGGATGAATGGTGTGGCAAATCACAAAGGCCTCATTTCAATTTCAAACTTAGTTCCGGTTTCCTTTGTTTCAGCCACTATGTCTTGATCTCTCTGTCTAATTGAACCTCCCCCCCAAATGCCATCTTCATTTCATTTCATTATCTAGTACCCTTTTACCATTACAGTGTAGGGCCGACTCTCATTGAGACGGAATTTCTCCGGATCATTCCATTAAGCCAAGCAGGTGATCAGCCGACTGTGACCTTTTGGTGGAAATGGTAGGATTTCAATTTTGCCTGGACACCTTGCGGCCTACTCTTTTCGATTTTTAACTGCCAAGGGTTCTTTAACGTGCGCAACGTGCACACGGGACCTCCGAGTTTATCGTCCGTCTCCGATAGGAC
>JAUEKY010010564.1:0-12009 GCA_031833965.1 Scyllaea pelagica
CTCTCTCTCTCTCTCTCTCTCTCTCTCTCTCTCTCTCTCTCACACACACACACACACACACACACACACACACCAACTCCCTCTCTGTGCCTCTCCCAGTCCCCCTCCCTCTCGCCTCTTTTGATATCAATCTATTAGCTTCGAACGAACACATTAACATCGTGTCAGATTCATGACAGTGTTTTGTTTACGTGATAATAACACCACCCCTCTTCCCTCCCCGCCTACTCCGAAGCAGGGTTCCGAATTAGCTTGCCATACCGTAACTGCAAACTTTTCCACCTTCTTAGTTTTTTTCTTCAATAGTAATTTTCCATAGACTCTTAAAGATGTGCTTGTAACCAGACTAACATACGCATGTAGACACATTATTTACTACACACACACACACACACACACACACACACACACACACACACACACTATCTAGGTTGATCAAGTGAAATTAAAATCATGATATCTTTGTCTCCAATAGCACACACACGCGCGCACACACAAAATCACACACACACACACACACACACACACACACTCACTCACACAGCCAATTACACAACCTGCCATACCAACATAAACACAAACCCACCATCAGACCAGCACGCAAATGGACAGAATCGATGTTTTTTCCGTAAAGATGAATAAACCAGACAAAGAAAAAGTGTTCATGTTTTGTTTGTTTTTTTTTTTCTATCCAAACGTTCGCGTTTTTCATAGTAACGGAGGTGCTATGCGCCCAGAAGACCACAAAATTGACGTTTTTCCTGTACTCGGAGTGACCACGATTGTATGTACTCCACTAAAAGACTTCTAATCATTGATCTTGATGATTTCTTAGAATTTCTTTTGTAATGTTACTTTTTAACTTCATAATATTATATCGCAATTGTGCTTTGAGGTTTGCCGAAGCGCCTCATAAACTTGAATTTGTACTTAAAAGTTGTGGAATTGATATCTATGGGCCCACTCTGGCGACCAGTGTAATGGGAAATGGGAACAGTGGGAACAGGGCACCAAAGGGTCACAGTGGGCTGATTAACTGCTTGGCTTGATGGCATGATCCAGAGAAATTCCGTCTCAATTAGAGTCGGCCCTACACTGTAATGGTAAAAGGGTACTGGATAATGAAATGATGATGATGATGTTGGTTGAACAGGGCTTGTTTCTCTTACAGCATGTATCAACCCTTTCACTCTGCAGCTGAAGCGTTCCCTAATCAGATCTTCTCCTGTAGCTTCAACAAAAGAAAAATAACCTGATTTTCCTCATTTTTAAAAATGGGAACATAACCTGATTTTCTCATTTTTAAGAATTTTATTCAAACATTTGAAAAGAAGTTTGATGTACCTCTTCAATCCAGTTACACTTGCCTAAAATTCCACAACAAAAAAGCATTGGGCGCGCACAGCAGTGTAACATGACATGATTGTGAACAAAACAATTCCATTCATTTTTATTGCTGAAACTACTGATTCTCGTGTTTTCTGATGAAGGTCACCGATTAAGAAGAGGTGGATATATACAGTACACCCAATGGCGCACGGTTACCTTTCTCTTTCTTTCTTTATCTTGAACCTATTTTACCTTTCGGTGTAAGGACGGTTACCTACGACGGACAAAAATTGACAGCACAGACACAAGCGCGTCAAAGTTAAACAACAATCCAAAGAAAATGAAATGGGGGGCGCTTACAAATTTACTAGGTCGTACTAATGCAACATACTACAAGGTACATATTCAATATTCTTTCACTGTCTCTCTCTCCCCCCCCCCCACCCCTTTATCGCGTGTGAGCAAATAGACAAGTGTGCACACGCACACCAGCAGACACACAATGTACAGGTCCAGCACGCTTCGACATATTGATATATTAATATCAATTGCTTGATTTTTCAAGAATTGGCTTTACTTTCTCACGACCAGTCATTATTGGTCCAGCACGCTTCGACATATTGATATATTAATATCAATTACTTGATTTTTCAAGAATTGGCTTTACTTTCTCACGACCAGTCATTATTGGGATTAAATACAGTTGATGAACAAACCATGCCACGACATCATTGAGACCCCACAGAGAAAGACTTTTGTTTGGGGGAGGAAGGTGGAATTATTCCCATAATGTAATTGAAGTAGTGGCAGGACAATGAAACATAAGGCCGCTCAACTGCTCCCTACTCCCGATTGCTGCCATTACCTGTGGGCGGGCAGCTGACCCCGGGGTCAACCCGCTGGGCCTGAACAGATGAAGGCAGTAGTGAGCAGTCGAGCAGCTGGTGTAAAACACTGCGGCAACACCAGACAGTGGGGGTGGGAGGTAACTCTCATCCTAAGATTAAGTGTTCTCTATCAGACTTTTGATAGCACATTTTGGCTTTACGATGCCAGTCTCAGTTAAGTTAATTTCATGAGTGTATCATTAAATTATCTCGTTTCTATGAATTTCCCGAACTTTTCTGTGAAATGTAAAATCAAGTCCATTTGATTTTCCAGACCTAACAAAATTCCAGACTTTTCCCGATTTCCCAACCCTGTTGGAACCCTGGATGCCAGTTTCTCACCTTTTTATACTCTACTTGGTTCTTCCAGGTGTCAGCGGCATGAGTGTTCAGGGGACTTGAAATGTTGGGTTCTGGTGGAAACCATACAGTGATAGAAAATGACTAGTCATAACTATAACAATAGAGATAGATGTTGAATAATGAATAGAATGTGTATATGAAAACCCAATGAAACTGTAGTACCTGAACCAGGGCTGCCAGTCTATTCAAAATGGAAATAGGGACCTGTAGTAGAGGGAGAAGATGGTCATGAAATAGGGGATCAGGTGCAAAAGGAGCTGGAACTGTTAGAATTTCCATCTTGAAGTGGTATGACACTGATCACCTGCTTGGCTTAATGGCATGATCCAGATTAATTCCGTCTCCATAAGAGTCGGCCCTACAACTGTAATGGTAAAAGGGTACTGGATAATGAAATGATGATGATCAAATCAGATAATGAAGACAAGTCATATCAGTGTATGATTTGTTTATCTCTATTGAGAAAACCAGGGTGAAATAGCTCCTCCCCCCTCCCCTCCCCCCATATCACATCACATCTGGCTGTGTACAGCTATTTGAATTTCATGAGACAGGGAGAGGGAGTGAGCATATTGACGTGAGACAAAGCCAAAGTACTAGGGTTTTTATTTTACTTCTTGAGGGTTTTACAGCACTATTGACACAATCTAGGCCACATCAGCACCTGGTGTTTTGTTTTGTGTTCCCATGACATGACTTGGTACTACTACTAAAGAAGATTACACTTCCAACGAAAAAAAAAATCCTGCAATAGGAAAATTAAAGTTAAAAACAAGCACCGCTGAAAAATCTACACATCCTCAACTCAACAACACGTTTTCAGTGGTGAAAGCACTGGAATGGACCATAGCGAATGAAGAAAAGAAAGCTTTGGTCAGTTCAAAAATGAAAATGTGCGTGACAGAAAGGTAAATAAGTTACAAACACTGAGCACTCACACTCTCCACACCACAGCATGGACAATATCCCCAAACATGAGGTGAACGCGTCTATGTTCTCGCTGCTATTTGTGTGTGTCGGTTGTGAAGGTATCCATTTGTGGCTGTTAATGACAGCTGCAATCCCATCTATTCTGTGCTTTCCGATCAGCATCTTCATCTTGCCTTAGCCATAGGAAATGAGTGTTATAAAACATCTGACTGGCAATCAATTCCATGGACCGCTGCCTAGATAAAACAGAAAGCTAAACAAAAGAGTCTACTGTGACACACAACCAATGCATTTTAGAGACTTTCCAACTGCACTTTGACGACAGTTTTCTTCAGGCATTTAAAAAGGTTTCTTAAAATCCAAACCTTTTCTTTGAAAGCTTGAATTTCAGAATCCGAGACAGTTGGTGGGTCTGCCATTGAACGATTGGACCCTGGATGTCCTGCTTCCTCTTCCATGATAGCAAAAACCATATAAATATATTTTCTTTTAAAAAAGGACATTTCTTATTGCAACAGGATAGAAAAAAAGCACCCACATAAAAAAAAAACAACAACAAAATTTAGCTCTACCTATATTGGTATGAGAAGCTTGCACCTGTGTGTAAGTGTAAGGGTAATGATGATGTAGATTGAGAAATAAATTGATATAACTTTTCATTATATAAAAGGAGAGCATTTATAGCGAAATATCCGCTAAACGTGCTCAAAGCGCTTTACAAGGGGTCCCCAACCAATAGCAACATGAAACAAATAAGACAAGAAAAGCAGCCTGCTAGGCGCTAGTACATTTTATTTCGGACAGGGACAACACCATTAACGGTTAGGTACTCATTTACACCTGACTGGAGTGGGAAAATGTGAGTTAAGAGCCTTTTCCAAGGACTCAACTTTGCGCTGTCACAGACGGGTGGATCGAACCCGCGACCCCACGATCACAAGCCCAAAGAGTCTACCACTAGACCACAAAACCGCACGGATAACAATTTTTGTTAAACACACCATCCTAAAGGTAATAAAATAAAGTTGACTAAGAGTCTAAGAGGAACCCCTATTGAATTTGGAAATCTTTGTACTGATTGACATTTCCGACTCTTACCTCCTAAAAGGCTCTGGATGGAGAGAAGGATGGTCCTGACATCGTACAAGGCAGACCACTTCTCTTTGAGGATATCAAGACAAATGTTTCCGTTATTATCGACATTGGGGTGGTAAATGGGGGTGATGAATTTGACGTGAATGGCCTCCATGGGGTACTTGCTGGGAAAAGTCAAACACAGCTTGTAGGAATGGCCTTCGTACACCTAACACACGGGAAAACACAATTTGAGAAAACAAATTGATCTAGGCACACAGACATTTCATTTCTAAAACATTTTAATTTTACTGTTATCATTCAGTTATCCGATAAAACAAATTGATTCAGGCACATGAACATTTCATTTCTAAAACTTTTGAAATTGCCATGGGAAAATGTTATCATTCAGTTTCTCCCTCCACACTATACACTTTCATAACAAGGGAGACTATTTTCAACCAATCACTGACACAAAAAGTCAAAAAGGAGCCTGCAACCTGATCTTTGTATTCACACTGCACACATGCAGTACTGATAGGCATCTCTAAATCACTACAAAACAAATCTATCCTTTTTTAAAAAGAATTGCATTTCTCTTACTTCCTACCCAGCAACCATCTGAGCTCATTCACCTCAAATCTGTTCAGATCAATCAAAGACTGAACAGTCTCTTGATCTTTAAAAAGCGAGAAAATCTGGTCATGACTACAAAATTCCGTTCTATACAATGAACATATTCTTATTCATAGAAGTTTTGACATGATTTGAGAACTACCCTACTACTTACTGTCCCAGTGGCTCCCTCTATGGTACCAATCCATTTGAAGAGGTTATCTCCCTCAGGAAAAGCTGAGATGCCAGGACTGCCAGAAACCTGAGAATGACAATGACATCAAATCAAGAAACTGAGCTTTCTCATGATGTGAACCCAAATACATAGTTCTGAGCCCAGTGCAAAAAACTATTTGTTAATAGGTTTTCTCAGAATTGACAAATACTAGTTGCATACCCCATAAAAAAATCTATTACATAAAAAAAAGAAGAAAATCCCAAGCAAGATAAGAAAAAACAAGATTCCTTTAGTGAAATAATTATTAGTTTTAGCTTGAAGCATTTCTTTCTGTAGCCCAATTCTGCTGCTTACCCCATGATTTGTTTTGTTCATTTCAAAATCAAACCTTGATCAACTCAATGTCTCCCCACACAAAGCATATAAATGGGAGTTTTCCTGCTTTGTACTGTAAAGACGTGCTACAAGAGGTGGAAGACAGAGCCGGAAGACAAGAACCACTGTTGTCCGTGGTGAAACGAAGGAAGCTGTCATGGTTCGGTCACACAACACGTCATGAAAGCCTCTGTAAAACAGTGTTGCAGGGTACAGTGAAAGGGCAAAGAAGAAGAGGGCGCCAGAGAAAAAAGTGGCAGGACAACATAACAGAATGGACTGGACGAACCATGTATGATCTCAACCAGATGGCCAGTGACCGAGACGAGTGGCGAAAAACTGTGAAGTCTACATCCCGCATGTCCCCCCGACGATCATCATCTGGTCATGGGATTGAGTGAGTGAGTGAGTATGTTGCAGCGTGGGATTTAATCCGTCCCCTATATTGCATTCACTTTTCAGCGTTAAAAATACAGGCATACTTTGTTTAAATGTACAATTGGTAACGAATTAAGTTTCAGAACAATGAAAAAAAGCATTACGATTACAATTGAATTGTAATTAAACAAATTCGCAACACTAGTCATTTATTCTTCTTTTTATTTAAAAAATCCAACAATAATGAACTTATACATTAACAAAGTGTTGATAGTGATATGTCTTTATCAATCTTTTGTCCTTAAGAAGTTTTTTTTTATTGGAACTAAAATGTCATCAATCCCATGTCTACATTCTCACACACTTCTCAGTACAGCTGAACAAATAACCATTTGAGTTGTGTTCATCATCAAGTTTTCTCTTTTTTTTTATCCTTTTTTCTTTTTTTCTTTCTTTTTTTTTTCTTTATTATTTACCAAGAAAACGACGGGGGCTCAGATAAAGACAGTTTGAGCCAAAACAGTTCAGTGGTAACTTTTCAAGCCTATCGAATTCTCTTCTTCACACTGCGCCAAAAAAGAAAAATAACGCTTAACGTTATGGTTTAACGCCTATTTCAACACAGTAGTGTAATATGTCATATCACCGACCGAGAACGCTGGTTATGCTAATGTGCTGCCACACAGAGATAAACGGAGAACTCTCATGAATATTATCTCACTCAGTCACAATAAACTGACACCAGGTCAAACAGTCTTAGCAATGTTCCCATATTGTCGAACGCCAGGTGTGTAGCTGCTAAAAACAACTGACACCAGGTCAAACAGTCTTAGCAATGTTCCCATATTGTCGAACGCCACGTGTGTAGCTGCTAAAAACCGATTTTTTTATGACATAGGCGTGTCGCAGTGTGGGTTCAAACACACAACACTCCCAGTTGAATCAAAGGCGCCAGTTTACTAGCCCTTGTCTTCTCTTCTCTTTCATCTAATTACTTTTAGGTTACTTTATACATTTCCTTTCTTCCCCATGAATGAACAAACAAACGCGCCACTGCAGGCCCCGTGGACGAAGGCTGCCCACTTTCCTCGAGGACCTTTGACCGTCCCTTGATCTATCCAGCGATGTATTGGCAATGAAAAACTTGTGGTGTTCACTTGGAGAGCACAATGAGAGCCTTGTCTGTTACCTGTGATGCTCCGACAGAGATATTTTGATTTGTATCAGTGTTTTCGGAGGGCTCTGTGGCTCATTGGTCATGACTCTGGCACTGAGCGGGTTTGAGTTCGAGTCCACATAGGGACATAAATCTATTTGTGATTTTTATCGCTAAACCCCCAAGAAAACCCCATATGCTACTCCCCTGACCTGATCCCTACAATACCAGTAGGTGGGGTCTTGCCTAGTCCTATCGGAGACGGACGATAAACTTGGAGTTCCCGTGTGCACGTTGCGCACGTTAAAGAACCATCGGCAGCTGGATATCGAAAAGAGCAGGCCGCAAGGCCGCTTTCCGGGGAAAATTTGAAATCCTACCCCTACCACCAAAAGGTCACAGTGAGCTGATCACCTGCTTTCTTGGCTCTATGGCACGATCCAGAGAAGTTCCATCTCATGAAGAGTCGGCCATACACTGTAATGGTAAAAGAGTACTGGACAATGAAATGGTGACGATGGTCAATGTTTTCCCCTTTTTAGTTATGTTCTGTATTATATTCTTATCTGAAGGATTCAATTACAAATCAGATGAGTCCACATTGCCTCAAGTACGATTTGTATTTGTATTAAAACGTGTGCAAGTAAAATTAGAATATAGCGCTGCGCCTCTGATTGCTCTTCTTTCGCTGTTACACTATAATATTATGCCTTTTTGTTCCTTTCGCCGAGGGAGCAGTTCGAATGACCCGGCTCTCTCCTTACCCAAAGTATCTACTTGCTGACAGCAAACTCGCTTATCTGGAACACCACTTTTGTCTACTTATGCCTGTGCTTTGGGCTTTGGCCTGACTCAAGGTTGCCGAGCATCTTCATTTTACCTCAAGAACACAAGATTGACCCACGATTGATAAGGTCAAGTTTTGATCTTATCACTTCCGCTTCCGTTGATCATCTGAAAAATGGAGACCTGAAATGAATGATGCTATTTCCTTCTCTTTTTTTGTAAACATTATTTTTTTTTTTTTTTGGATTATGACATATTTTACGTGATCAGTTTTATCTCCTTTCTCCCTTTGGAAGCTCTTTCCTAGCCATGGTTCACACATATCAGTCACCCGTCAGGGTGTACAAATATCCTTTTGAATTAGTGATGGCAGTAAGTATCTTATGGATAGTGTTTTCATTGACCAAAACAAATCAATGTTAACATAGATACAAATAGACCTATAAGGTTTTCCCATTCTTTAAATTTATTTTATAGCTTCAAATTTACTTTTGAATGTCCAGAATATACTGAGATCTATTGTCATTTCTCAAGATTGTCATGCAGAAAAACTAAGATTACTGTAAAAAAAATTATTGAAGTTAGGTCTAGGTTAGGATACGCAGAACCATTCTGTGAATAAGTATTAATCATCATAGCATGTTATACCTAGTGATGTTTTGGGCAAAGATCTTAACTGACTCACTATGGCACCCTCAACTCCAGAATCTGACCTCTTATTGAGCAACTTTTGGCACTTTGCCTCTTCTTTGACTTGGGTTGAAAAAAGAATAATATATAAAAAGAAGTAAAAGATTAAATTAAAAGCACTTATTTGTGTAAAGCATTGCAGCATAGTAATGTCATTGCATGTGTCGAAAGTTAACTGAAACAATTTTTTGAAAATTGTTGAATGCTGATTAGTCTGTTTTTGTTGTATGTTATTTTGAAAATGTAGAAAAATGGCTAGGGCTTATTAAAAAAAGATTCATTTGAGGCATTTCCTACTGTATGCATGCAGCTCCGTTCATGCTTCACATAGAAAATTATCCCAATCAGCGAATACGCAGCATATTTATCCCAATTAGTTAGAACGAGGCGAGGTGAAGGAAGCAAAATTTTTTAAAGAATTGTTTCAATAATTTAAATTTTGCTCATATTGTTCCATTCAGCAAATGCACAACATATTTATCCGAATTAGTTGGAAGCAATTATTATGAGAGGTTGAAGTAAACAAATTTTCAAAAAAAGTTTTAGAAAGGAAGACAAATCCCACAATGCATATCTATATATATAGATGTTTGTCTCCAATGGCTGAGAAAACTACACAACGAAGAGTTTTGAAAACATTACCGAGGCTTGCTTTTAGGTTGAGCTTAGTTTACATCATTTCAATTTTTATATCCAATCATCAAAAAATGAAAGAAAAATAAAAAAAACAGGTCTAGATCGTTTAAAATCTCCTTAACATGTTTTTTACTTACCGAAGGCTTATTCTACAATTTACCGAATGTTTATTCTGCTTTAAGCCAAAATATCTCACCACTTAATGCCAATTTATTTTTGCCAAAAGTAGAAGGTGTTTGCAAAATAACTACTCTCAAAATGTATTGCATCAGTTGTATCCTTATGAAATTTTAATTTTAGAAAATTGCACGAAGCGCCGAAAACTGTAATAATTATGGAGCCAGAAGTACGTATATACATTATTTTGGCATAAAATTGGCTTTAGTGACAACCAATGTGGCAGTCACCCTCACACTAACGCCGGTTTGTTTTGGTTTGCTGACATTGAAAGTTGAAAGTAGACAGCAAAGTTTGAAATGAGAGAGAGACAAAGCCCATGAATAAATAAAAACAGTCTAAGAGACAAAGAATGTTCTTCTAAACTTGGTGAATGTTGAGTTCGTGCACTGTTTTTATCTGTTTAGTTAAAAAAAGACAGTCAAATTTCAAACAAACAATTTTTATTCTAGGTTTCGATAACTAAAATCTGGAGAGATACATTCACAAGAGAGATTAATTGGAAAAAAAAACCCTTAAACTAGATAATGGATATCTGAGATCCAGTTGAAAAAACAGAGTCAATTTCAAACAAACAATTTTTATTTTATTCTAGGTTTTGGGTACGCAAGCTTGTAATCTAATAATATAGAATTGTAAATGCTGGGTAAATGAAAAGCACTCAGAGAGAGTGAGCTAGAAAAACAATGAAATTAGTACCATTCCTGATAATTTGTTTCCTGAGCTTTACTCATCTATGAATGAATAGTATGTTCGAGCTTTTCTCATTTATCAATGAATAATATGTTCCAAAAGTAGACAAATAATTATTCAATGTTTCATAATATCCACTGTGCTTTTTTTCTGTATTGTCATTTTGACATTCGTTAATATATTCCTCTAAAAGCAAAAGAAAAGAGTAAGACAACAGAATTAAGACGTTCATTGCTGAATAAAGAAAAAAAAAGAGCAACGTTAAAATGTTAAGTTAAGACGCCCTGTTTCTATACTATATAGGTCATATTATCGGTGTGGAGCGCTCTGGGCAAATTAACGAGCTGCCACACATACATCAACACGAATATCTCACTCATTTACATTATACTGGCACCGAGTCAAGCAGTCTGCGAAACCTGGCACGACAGGAGCTAAATTAACTATTCTTAAGTCTTGGTTACGACGTGACGAGGGACAGAATCCACAACCAACCGGTTCCGAGGCGAACGCTCAACCACAACGCCAGTGTGTTGCCTTTACAACGGCAGCGAACATAAAGCCTGATATTAGAGGAAGTCATAGAAAATCCATTGTTGATTTTGCTGGGGAGAAGCAGCATCAACCCTAGCGGCAGCAGTAGCCGTTACAACAACAATAGCGGCAGCGGCAGCAGCAGCCGCAGAAGCGTACCAGAATAGTAGCAGCGGTAGCAGTTGTAGCTGGCATGAAGTGTTCACTGCGGGAGAGGTAATAAGATCAGCAGACAAAAAATTACCGTCGCATTCTTGCTCTTTGTGGGCTGTGATAATGTTCTCGTACAGATTTCTAAACTTGAAACTACTGGTGTCGATGGCATCAAGGCAAATCGAGTACGCATTCTTATTCCTGCAAAGAGAATTAGAGGAATAAGATATGAAATTGCACCGATACTGTATTTACTATTGTTGGAGATAACAGAGTTTTAACGAGACAGGACAGCTGCCACTCAGCCAATGTTAAACGAGCGTGGGTTTGTAAAATGTAAAACGACATGCTGAAACGGCTCCGGCGCTAACTGCGGCTTATTCTATATAGCGCTAACAAAAACAGAAGAGGTGACATGGCGGTAGTAGTGACATGGCGATAGCAGTGGCATGGTGGTAGTAGTGACATGGAGGTAGTAGTGACATGGCGGTAGTAGTGACATGGCGGGAGTAGTGACATGGGGATAGTAGTGACATGGCGGTAGTAGTGACATGGTGATAGTAGTGACATGGTGGTAGTAGTGACATGGTGGTAGTAGTGACATGGAGGTAGTAGTGACATGATGGTAGTAGTGACATGGTGGTAGGGACATGGAGGTAGTAGTGACATGGTGATAGTAGTGACATGGCGGTAATAGTGACATGGAGGTAGTAGTGACATGGCGGTAGAAGTGACATGGTGATAGTAGTGACATGGTGGTAGAAGTGACATGGAGGTAGTAGTGACATGATGGTAGTAGTGTTATGGTGGTGGTAGTAGTGGCATGGCGATAGTAATGACATGGTGGTAGAAGTGACATGGAGGTAGTAGTGACATGGTGGTAGTAGTGACATGGTGGTGGTAGTAGTCGCATGGCGGTACTAGTGACATGGCGGTAGTAGTGGCATGGCGGTAGTAGTGACATGACTGACATGGAGGTAGTAGTGACATGGTGGTAGTAGTGACAGGGTAGTAGTAGTGACATGGAAGTAGTAGTGACCTGGTGGTAGTAGTGA
>JAUEKY010010786.1:0-12007 GCA_031833965.1 Scyllaea pelagica
TTTCCACCCAAAGGCCACAGTGGGCTGATCACCTGCTTGGCTTAATGGCATGATCCAGAGAAATTCCGTCTCAATTAAAGTCGGCCCTACACTGTAATGGTAAAAGGGTACTGGATAATGAAATGAAATGAGCATAAAAAACAATAATTGTGACATAAGAAATTCACAACCTGAAGTATGATGTTATAAATCTATTCATTTCTGATCTTGTCCCCCTTTTTCAGATCCTTGTTCAATCGCTCTGATCGCCACAACTATATTGACCCAGATTACTCGTTGGATGACATTGAAATTGAGCGTAGAAAAGTACACAAAAATGGCTATGTGCAGCAGCTTCATAAACTAAGGGAAGCCAGCAAAATGAAGAAACAGAAAAAGTAAGTGCAATGTGTTTTATCTTGTTATAAGAGAATTTTATGAATTAAATTCTAAGCGTAATACTTTTTATAGTGAGATGAAATATTGCAGAATATGCAAAAACTAAATAACTATAACTACAAGTGATATAATGAAAAATAAAGTTTTACAACAAATCAATAATAAACATTACTTGAATGATAGGCATGTTTCCTTTTCACGTAATTAATGCATTTTTTTTTTCATGACTCTTTATGGATGATCATGATATTCTTCAGTATAGGTTTTTTAAAAAGAACATTTATAGATATGTATCTAGCCTCACCCCAGGGGTGGAGAGGTTTTTTTGTTGATACCTTAACATACCTATTGATGTTATTGATTTATTGTTTCCCCAGAGAGTTCCTTGAAACAAACAATGATCTAGATATTGGGATAAAGAATGCAGCTGGAATTTTCCCTAGAAAGTTGAAGCAGGATGAAATTCTTCCTGATCCCATGTGTGAGTTCACCTTGTTTATCTTGGATGTGAATTCTGGATTGTCTTCCTTTTTAATATTGATTTCTTTTTTTCTTCCCTCTATATTTTTGACCAGACAGTTTTAGGTTTTCATTCTAAAAATCGATCTTGGAAACAGAATTGGGAAGAAGTGATTTGAGTATATTGATGTTTTTTGGGGATGATATCATTAGATTTACTTTTATGATAAGCTTGGGATTTTTTTGCTCACAATTTTTATCTGCACAGTTTCAAGAGGGGATATTTCAGGTCTTCTACTCAAAATTACAAATGACTATGTGGAAGGGGAAAATCTGCAGATAGTATTTAATGCATACCTAATTGTACACCCAGAACTTACAGACACTTGTGTTATTGCATCTATATAGTACCTATACAGAAATCTCACAGGGCTTCACCTTCCCAGGTCACATCAAAGGTATAAGAATAAGAGAAATACTACCGTTTTGTCCCAAAATGTGCTAATGAATAAGCTTTTTTCTTCATTTTTTTTAAAGTAAAGCTAGTAACTGTTTTATTACAAGAGAGCAGATTATATATTTTGAAGGATTTCTCTTTCATTTTTTTTTGATTATCTGTGTTTATATCTACATACTTTATAATATCTTACCAATGATTGACAGCTCCCTTACCTCCAAATGCTGACTGGAAACTCCTGAGTACGAAAGAACTAGCAAATGCAGAGAAGAAATCCATAGCAAAGCCTGTAAGTTTTCTCATCAAGGATGTGCTTTCTTTGACCAAAGGTTAATTTATCTGAACTATTCAATTAGAAAGAAAGGAAAATATTTTCTACTCAACTATATGATTATATTTCAGGAAAAGTGTAACCTCAACTCCTGACCCAAAGTAAAAATGTATGTCATATTTACCTATGCTTTTGATTTCTGGATACACATCATGAAGCAGGATAACAAAAATTATTTGAGAATATTCTGAGCAGACCTCTACACCAGTTACATATTATATTGATCTAGTGATTCTTGAAGCAATTTTTGCAATCTTGTTAACTTACATTAATTGCAATCTGCAGTTAGCTGAAGCCGCATACAAGTTGTCTCCTTTTTTCCCTTCCATCTAAAACAATCATATTAAGAGCAAACGGGCATGAGCCAAATTGGAACTGTTTTTCTTCTCTGTTTCTGAGCGAAGGAAACATGAGAGTTGCCTTTGCTGTCATTGGATGTTTATTACACGTTTTCTGTTTTTCTTCCCAAAACTCCACCAATGTTCAAGGTGTGTGATGGCCTCAATGCTGTACCCACAACAGCCCAGGAAAAGAAAGAATGTTCCAGATGGCTCTCACCCCAGCAGCTCCACCAAGTTGTGATTGGTACGGTTGGCTTAGGGAAGGCAGTTGTTGCTCAGGACTGTGTTATTGTTACACCAGATATTTAAATCTATGATTTAAGCCTGGGGGACACCTTGGCTCAGTGGTCATGGCTTTGGCGCTGAAAACGAAGTAATACGGGTTCAAGTCCGCCTTGGGACTGAAAATGACATCGTGATCTTTATTGCTAAAACCTCAAGAAAACCCTGTATGCTACTCCCCTGGTCCCTACAACATCAGTAGATGGGATCTAGAGCCTAGTCCTATCAGAGACGGACAATTAACCTGGAGGTCCTGTGTGCACGTTGCACAAGTTAAATAACCCTTGGCAGTTGGAAATCAAAAACAGTTGGCAGCAAGGCCACTGTCCTATTACTACCACCAAAAGGTCACAGTGAGCTAATCACTGCTTGGCTTAATAGCATGATCCAGGGAAATTCCGTTTCAATAAGAGTCGGCCCTACACTGTAATGGTAAAAGGCTACTGGATGATGAAACAAAGTGATTTAAGCCTCCTTAACAAGTCCTCAAAGTGGGCGTTTATAGTCATGTACAGAGTCTCATTTTAAATGTGCTTTCCCTTATTATTTAAAAAGTAGTTTGATGGAAAAAAGACTGATAATGATTAAGTTAAACTTGAAGAAAGATTGAGGCATCACAAAAGAACAAAACTGTATGAAAAAACTTGATGAGATGTTTAAACGGGCAAATTGCAATGTGGAATATGTAGATACAGCGCAGACACTATTAATGAAGGTAATTAGGATGATAATGATAATACTAATGATATTAAAATTGGTATTGATAATGAAAATTATAATAATGATACTTATACTCATATAGCATAATGGCAATGATAATAATGATAGTAATAGTAATAAGAATACAGTGACTTTAAAAGACAACCATTTTAAAAACATACTGTCACAACAGGCAAGGATTTGAATCTGGCCAAAATTTATCTTTCTTTTTTTCTTTCTTTTCTAAAAAAACTTAATCTATATTTTGTACATTTAACACTACACCACTTGTTTTTAACTGATTAAACCACATTAAGTTATCTTGCTGACCACAGAACGTATGAAAAAGATCAAATTTGATGCGATAGCTGTTCATTTTTTTTTTTTTTTTTTATTTCGACTGAATCAGTTGAAACACAATGTGATGAATGCGAGAAGGGGACTTTTTTACATTATGATTTGTTTTCTTGAATCAAATATCAATAAAAGAGAAACTTTGTTAAACAGTTTTTTTATATGCCTATACCCTCAGAGATCTTTTCCTGTTCTGTTTTTTAGATTTTTATAAACAGGACAAGTTTGAGACTAGTTTGAGCAAATGCATTATTTTCTTATTTTCTACATCTCTTAGAGATCGGTTTTTATTGAGTTCTGTAATGCTCTATTGCTATATTATACTATGTTAAGTCTTAAAGATTCATTTTGAAAGTCATTAAAACTGCAAATAGTAAGTGAAAACTGGTCTGAATATCGCTATTTTTTTTTAAATATCAAAATTGATAGTATGCTTCTAGATGACAAATTTGATTTTCAAAATTCTGTTTTACTCCAGGTCCTCCTACCATTGACTTTGGCCAGATATGTCTTCGCTCCATTTGCCAAAAGGAACTGAGCATCATTAACAATCTGGATCACTACATTCACATCACAGCAGAGGTAAGGATTTGGTTCATTCTGTGTCTATTCACTAAAACATATCACATCCAGCCCTTGTGTCAAATATTCTAGTACTTATGTGCAGCTTCTTCACGTGGCTAAAGAGCAGCAACTGCAAAAGACTTCAATTATTTATCCCATGGCATTGAGCCATAGAGCACAAATTTATAGGCATCTGGATTTGCAAAATGAAAAAAAAATTAGATAAGCAAAAATCTGCAGCTTATGCTGTTTAATACCAATAAATTGTTTAATGTTGTTTTCTCTTTAAAAAAAAAAAATCATTGTTCACCTTGGTCAGTTTTTGTATTTTTAATTATCTAGTATTTTAGCCCTTATCCCCTTTTCCACTTAAATGAGAAAAAAGTTTTGGTTTGATTAAGACATTGAATGGATTTGTTTTGGGGAAAGAAAGGCCACATAAATTTCTTGACCTCATTTCTATTTATTAGTGATAATGTTGAAACTGTTTTGTACAACTTTCAATCGAGATATAGTAGATTATTAAGTGGTTATCATTTATTCTTATGTCAATATCTTTTTTGTTGGTAAGCTGAAGTAACTAATACAGGATGATTTGACCTCATGTATATATTATAAGTTTTAAGCTCATATTAAGTTTATATCACATAATATGTATTGTGTGGTGATAATAATCTTTTCTCTTCAAATCTGTTGCATTTCAGATTGATTGTAGAGAGCTTCGGCAGAGCAGTCCTCTCTCTCAAGTCGTTCCACCTCAGTCTAAAGCTATCATTCCAATCATCTTTGAGTCCAACACTAGAGGGCGATTCCAAAGGTAATTCATTCAATTTTGCAATGAATAGATACAAGCAGAGCCTTATTATTAATTGTTTGTAAACTCAGTGAAACCCAGTAAGTGTCTCCTTGTGGTCATCTGAGATTTCAGTACATTTTACTTTTGAAGTTTTGTCTTACATCACAAATATTTGGATCAAAATGAGTATTGTCATTTCATTTCTTACATATGTAATCAAGAACATGCAATGCACTAGTTTGGTTCTAAAGAAAGAAGTCTTACTGCTTCATTTTTTTCCTTTTTTTTCTACTTGAAAAGAAGGGGGAAAAGGGGGGTGGGGGTGGGGGGGGGGGGTAAACTGGGATGATTGACTAAAATGTAATGTTGAAAACTGCTGAAACTCTCTTCTTAGATCTGTGATGTACACGGTGAATGGGTTCTACAAACATCATGTGACTGTGTTAGCAGAGGTGGTTCCTGTCTCTGTAGATTTATCCAAGGAGAGACTGGTGTTGAGACCAGGATCCGGCATGCCTGCTGAAGCTGGTAGGTGCTGGGCCATTGTCTTGTTTCTTCGTCCTTGTCTTTATTCATGGTTCTTGTGTTTTCTGGAGGTTTTTGTCTTTATTTGTGGTCCTTGTGTTTTTTTGGGGTTCTTGTTTTTATTCATTGTTCTTATTCTTGTCTTCTTTCTTAGTCCTTGCCTTTATTTGTTGATCTTGTCTTGTTTTATTTCATCATCCTTGTACTGTCTCTTGGCCCTTGCCTTATTTATTGATCCTTGTCTTTATTCTTGGCTCTTGTCTTTTTCTTCATCTTTGCATTTCTTCTCAACCCTTGTCTTGTTTCCTAGTCCTTGTCTGTATTCGTTGTTTTTGTCTTGTTTTTTTTATTTGTATTTGCAGTCCTTGTTTTCTTGATAATTGATTTGTTTTAAGGGGCTGTTTTTTATGGATTTTTTGTTCTTTCACTTAATGCTAGCATCTTTTTAGAATATTCTTTTTCTGTAATTTTTCCTACTATTAACCAAAAAACCTCAACAAAAATGTTGAATGAGAGGCACTACCCTTTTTTTTTCATCGTAATGTTAAGAAATATCTCAAATTTTCATTTGCTTGAAAGAATTAATTCCCTAGTAGTGAATTCAAATTGGTACTTTGGCTTCTAAAATTATTCAGATTTAGTTCTTTGGGAAAAATAAATTGCTCATATCAAAATATTTCATCTTAATCTCTAGTTAACAATGTTTTGACATGTTTAAGATGTTTTTCATTTCAACAGTAATGCACAATTCCTTTCATCTCATACCTATTCATGTATTTGCTGAATAAGTCAATACAATTCTTGTAGATGATGACTTTTACAACAACTCTGAATATGTTTTACTCTGCCAACTGCCCTTACATTGGGTATTTGTATAATGATATTTTACATATTATTGTCCATAAAGCTTCATCTAAACATTTATACATGCTGCTGCTTCTCTCATGTAGGTTTCCGCAGTGTCATCACTCTAACAAACAAGCTGAATTACCCCGCTGAGTTTACCTGGTCTCCTGACCTAGGGGAGAAAGGGACAGCCTTTTCCATCAGGCCTGCCACAGGTAATCTCAGATTCTGTTACTGTAATTATTGAATGATAACATGCTTAAAGAAAATTGATTGCGAATTAGAAAAAAGTTACTCAAAGGACATAGCATTTTTTTCGAATCTCTTTTACTCTTATTGTTGGTCTTTCTTTTTTCCTAATATTTAGATTTTTTTCTTTCTCTCCCTCAATGTTACTCCTTATCTTCTCTTTCTTTTCTCTCTTTTTTTTTCTTTTTGTCTCTTACTCTTCATCTCTGTTTTTACTCCCTCCTTCTCTCTCCCAATCCCCAACCTTGTATATTCTCTCCTATGCCCTTATTTCTCAACTCCTTTCCTCCAAACTCTTAACTTCTCATTTTGTGACTTTGTACTTTATTTTTATACCATTCATTTTGCTCTTAGCTTTCCTTTTATTCCATAGGAGTGAAACATCTCAATTTGAATCTTTTCAGGAGTGGTTGAGCCAGGCACTGACCTGGACTGTGAGGTGGTGTGGCACCCGTCCTTCATGGCGCCTGAGGATGGGTCCTTCACCCTGCTTGTCAACGGGGGAGACTCAAAGAAACTGACATGCAGGGCAGAGGTATTGGCTGCTTTGATTTTACTTGTATCTGAAAAAAATTAAAGATTGCACCACAGCTTAAAGAAAAATAAATCAAAACTGCAGCTACTTCTCTCTTACTCCTTTTAAATTTGATGGAATTTCCTTGTTTTTAGAATTTTTCTTTAATCACCGTGGACATTTTTAAACAGTTTGTAGATCTCTCTTTTATATGCTGTATACTGTAATAAAAAATCAAAATTTTAAAATATTTTATGTTTTGGAAAATCTCAACAATAAGATTTATTTATTATAAATGAAAAGGAGAAGAGGGAAGGATGCTTTTTTTTCTAATTTTCAAAGAGCTACATATTTTTGATTGTTATATCAACTGGAACACAAGATATTCTACATTTGTTTCTATTCTCTCAGTTGGGTCCTACCAATGTTTACTTTGTGGATCCTCGCATCTCGTTCGGGGCAGCACCAGTCAACCTGACCACCATCACCACTGCCATCCTGCACAACGCTGGCAACAACCATGCTTACTTCCAGGTACGATGTTTGTTTGTTCATTTCTGCCGCAAAGTATTCTGTTCTTATTAGTATATGTAATTAAGAGAAACCAAAGAGAACTACGTGTCAAGATGGTTTTTTTGGGCCAGAAAGAAAACCTTATGGATCAACTCACCCTTCCTTTCCTAGAGTTATAATCATCTTGTAAGTGGTCCCTATCATGAAGGAAGCAAATTGGAAAAACGTTAAAAGCTTGGATACAAGTACTTAACATACTCAAAATACTTTACACTTGGTCCCAAACCAACAGCAACATAATGCATTCTAGACAAGACTTTCCACCAGCTAAGCACCAATCCATTTCCATTGAGACATGGACAAGTGGTCTACACTCATTTTGACCTGGCTGGAGTAAGAAAAATATGAGATAAATCCTTTCAACTTTGTATGGCTGGCGCTTCAAACCTGGTAAAAAGATAAAATAAACTTCATTATACCTCGGAAGAGGAAATTATTGAGTGTTACATCAGTACTGCTTACATGAATTGAACATAGCAGGATAGTCTTATAGTTACACCGCAAGGATCTGGATGCATATGTTTTTTATTGTCTTTTATGCTTTTTATGTGTAATTATTCCTAGGGTTTTAAAAAATAAAGCATACTGAGACACAGCCTAGCCATATTATCATTATCCTATTAACATCTATCTGTTTTGGCTCTCCCCTCCTTACCCCCTTCCCCTCCCTAGGTTATGGATCCTAATCCTCTGCCTGGCCTGATTGTCAGCCCTGTGCATGGTGTTGTGCCTGTAGGGGGCAGCACTGAAATCCGAGCAGCCTTGACCCCAGACGCCATTATGAAGTTTGACACTAGAGTACAGATCTCTATCAAGGGAGGCAAGACAATTGAGCTTCGCATCGGTGGAACAGTCGAGCCACCTCACGTTAATATAGATGTTGTAAGCTATGCACTGCTCCTTTTCATCTAACTTAAAAGAAAGCATCTATCCTTAATATTAACTTGCTAGATTGGTAATCATATAACAATAATATCATACATTAAAGTATATTCAAATTTTGCACTTAGAATTTCTTTCTTTATACATTGAAAAGTAATATGATGTTGTTAGCAGATTTTTTTCTTTATACATTGAAACATATCAGAATTTTGTATGCAGATTTTCTCTCTTTATACATTGAAACATATTAGAATTTTGTATGAAAACATTTCTTCTTTATACAGGAAAACCTATTGAAATCTTATATGCAGATTTTGTTTACCTTATTTTGGTCAGCCTGTATCATGCATTACATTTTCTCTTCATCAAAAAATATTCTGGGATATATCTTTCCACATCCTGAAAAACATAAAGTCTAGGATTGATAATTTCTAGATACCGGGGAAAAATTTGGATGCAAACTGAAAAGAAGTAGTGATAGTTGAAAAAGCCGGGGGCCTTGGTTCGTTAATAACCGTATCACTGCAAGGTACAAGGGTACTAATAAAGAAGCAAAGGATGAGATTTATTTTGATATGGTCCATATTGACTTGACTTCCATAGATTTTCAGTCCTAGATGGATACGTATGTCTTATTCAATTCAATCTGTCTTGATGATAAAATCAAGTTGATAGGATTATCAACCTATGTAAATATGGATGTAGCTCACAGCTGTGGTTTAATTGATTTTTTAATCAGCCACCTACCCAGATGAGGCTTGAATTCACTTCTAACTTTTTAATTAAATTTGAGTACTGGATCTATAGCTGTCAAATTTCTGAAGGACCTCATTACTGAAGATAACCGTCGTACTTTGTTATTTTTTGGATGTACCCTGTATTTATTTTTTTGTTTTCAGGCATCTTTTAATTTTGGAGGTGTCTATTGTGGGTCAACTGCTACAGTACCATTCAGACTGGAAAATAGGGTAAGAAACGTTCATTGTTTTACCTGAAATAAGCTTGTTATTTTGAAATTGGCAATGCAGTGAATAAGATGTCGGCAGATAAAGTATGTTTAACTGCACAGCCTGTTGGTGTACATAATTAATACATAAACAACAAGAAATGCTCAGGTGTCAAATATTCTTTCATGGAACTTGAAATAAGTCTGGAACCCAATTATAATGTTTCGTAGAGATAGAGGGTAAAGTTATTGTTTTGATAGGAAGTGAATTACAATATCCTGAAATAAAAAAAAAAGATCATGCATAAACTTCATGAAAATGGTGCATTGTTGAGAATAGTCTGGTGTAAATTTGCCTTTTTTCTGGGGTGGTTTTGTTTCTTTGTAAAAATATTGCTAAATGTGAAAACCATTTTGAAGAAAGTGATCTCATATATCATATTTTGTTACAAAATTTCTTATGAAATAAAGAGGCTGTAATGTTTCATTTTAAATCCCAGGCCTCCACAAAGTGCAGACTTGAGATCGACCTGACTCGGTACAAGGATTTTGCTATTGCCTTCCCAGGATGCCAGTCTCAAGGTGACGATAGGACATGAGAAAAGAAAATCTTGTTTAATGTGGCATGAAAATATTATCACATGATAATTTCCTCTAACCTATGAAAAGTAGTAGAAAACCTAGGGATTATGGTTGTATTACCCTACTTTATGGAATGGAAAGTTGTTACATATTGAATAGGCTGCAAAGTTCCTTTTGAATAGCATGTTGTAAGAAAAAATGAAGTTCCTTAGAGAAATCATTTGTAAATCAAAAGGAGATGAAACAAGAAACACAAGAGACACTAAAGAAAAACAGAAAGTGTGGGAAGAATGATAGACTTATTAGCTAAGATGGTTCTAAAATGTAGCTAGAATAATAATTCGTAAAATAATCGCTAATTAGGGGATCCTAATTTTTACAACACATGAAATGCCTAGAGGTGTAACTAGAACAATAAGGAAAAAGAGTAAAGGGCAGATCTGATGAAAAAGAAAAGAATGATTTACTTCAATCAAACCAATTTCAATGTTTATATTTACGTTGTGAGCATGGATGAGATGAAAATTGTTGAATAAATCTGCTTGACAAGGTGCCGATAGATTGTATATGTTAAGTTCTCAATGAATGTGGGGAGTAAGGGGTTTTTATAATCGTGACTATCATCATGGTTTCTCTTTGTTGCTTGTATTCACAGAGGACTACAACTACCAAATATTGAACCCTGGAATGACATCTGTTACATTAGAGCCTGAGGAAATCATTGAAGGAGAAGTTACATTTACTCCTACCCAGGTAAGATTATCACTTGTAAGAATAAAATAGAAAGCAAATTAGAAGAGAAATAGCGTGATTTGTCTCTATGTAGAGGTTAGGTGTTGTTACCCTCAATCAGCCTTTCTGTGACTTGGCTTTGCTTGCCCTGCCATATATCTTAATATCTCTTCTTTCATCACATTCAGCCCTTAAACATTTCCATCCACGTCTGCTTTCTAAAGTTCTCTCAACTCTTGGTTTTTTTTTGTTACCTTCGGTGCTCAAATGCATTCTTTTTCTTTCTTTTTTATAGTGAATTAAAAAGGAAGAACAATGAAATTGCTAATTATCAAATGAAATAATTTATATCTTCATGCCTGACGGCTTCTTGGGTCTCATTTCTCTGCCACTAGCCTATTTTTCTTACTTTCGAAAGCTGACCCATGTCTTTGATTTTAAGATCACTCCCTGATAAGAAGGGGCTACCCTCTCACTGCTAGAAAATAATCTTTACTTAACTAGCATTCTGTCAAGAAGGTGATTACATTTGTATTGTCAATTTCATGTCATGATAATTAAGAGACGGGCACTTGATCTTCCTCAGTTCCTTTCATAGAGGAGTAACAATGAAGGAAAGAAAATTGCTGTTTGATTGAGTTTAATGACAAGAATATGCATAATTTGTAGAACGCCCAAAAGCAGTAACACAAACTCTAGGTGCATTGAAATGCAATTATGTCAAAAAAGTGAAAAAAAAATGATAAAGAGATCAAATAATCGAAAAGGAAAAACCAGCATAACAGTGGATAAACTTATCTTAGCAGAATTCTAAATACAGCTGTAGAAGTTTACCGAGATATCTTCGTATTTTGTTTTGCATGAAACCTTTTCAATCTTTTTTATCACAGGTAGCAGCCTACGACTTTGTGCTGCCAGTCGCCATCAACTCCATCGGAGCTCCCACTCCTGCCCCGACTCCCTTCCCACCCACCCCTGCTCCGTCAAACAAGAACAGCATCCAACACATCATCAACCCACGGCCGGTTCCCCCAACTGTGGCCACCCCAAGGAAGCAGATCATCGCCACAGCTCTAAGACAGCCGCTACAGCTCGGCACCAATAGACTGGAATTTGTTCTGCCCTCAACCTTCCATGACATCTCTACCAATGTCACAATGGGCTCCACAAAAGTGAGTTTTCTGTTCAAGTCTTATCTAAATCATATTCCTATAGTGTAGACTTGATGATGCAAATTTTGATTATTCTCTGTAGATTTTAGAGTAGGATTTTTTTTTTCACATATTAGATTTCAGCATTGCTGTAGGTTTAGTATCGCAAATATATTTTTTAATATCTAGATTTCATTTAATGCATTTCTTTATTTATCTTTTTTAGCATAATTACATATTACCTCAAAAGAGGTACACAAAAATATATGGAAGTGAACAATTCAATAAAAAGAAAGTGTACTGAGGCACACCAGGACTTCTTAGATTTCAAATGTATTGAGATAGA
>JAUEKY010010897.1:0-12007 GCA_031833965.1 Scyllaea pelagica
GACCTATAATAAAGTGTTGATACTTGGTGTTAAAAGGTTTAAAAGGATACTGACACTGGGCTAAATCAGTCTTGGCATACTATTTCCCCACATCATTGTAGTATCAATGTTGGAATGTGTGAATTAGAATATAATGAACAGGCAGGTGAGATCAAAATTTGTCACACCTGGCAATAGCTTCCTCTATATTGAAACCGAAGCCTTTGTCTCACACCGATGACACGTCATGGTCTGACCTACATACAAAGATGTTGGTTACATGTGACCGCTAGCTGCTAATTCGCCGATTCTAATATTTCTACTTCTTCCGCCTCGGCCGAGAGAAAAACATGCATGGTTTCTAATTCTGTAGCCAGACATTATCTATTAATCATTTCCTTATCAAGTACCCTTTTACCATTACAGTGTAGGGCCAACTCTCATTGAGAAGGAATTTCTCTGGGTCATGCCATTAAGCCAAGCAGGTGATTAGCCCACCGTGACCTTTTGGTGGTTGTGGTAGGATTTCAATTTTGCCAGGGCAGAGGCCTTGCTGTCTAGTCTTTTCGATTTCCGACTGCCAAGGGTTCTTCAACGTCCACAACGTGCAAACAAACGGGACCTCCGGGTTTATCGTCCGTCTCCGATAGGACTAGACTCTCGACCCCACTTATCGATGTTGTAGGGACCAAGGGAGTGGCAAATGGGGTTTTTTCTTGGGGTTTTAGCGATAAAAATCACTATGCGATTTTTCGTCCCAAGTCGGACTCGAACCCGCGCCACTTCGTTTTCATCGCCAGAGCCATGACTGCTAAGCCAGACATTACATCATGCCTTAATATCATCCGCATCTTGACAAGTTGACGCGCTGTCACACAGAAATAAACGGAAGACTCAACATAAATATCAGCCTCGTTATAGCAACGCCAGCCAACCAATCGTAGCGCTATTGGGCTATTCTCATCATGACGCACTCAAGACGTGAGCTGCTTGAACAATGGTGTTTGCGTCCTGGGTATGAAGTGGTCAGGGATCAAACCCACGGCCTACTGGTTCCAAACCTGACACTCAAACACTTGAACCAAATGCCCAAACTTTTTAGAGAAACATTATACTACTACTGTTTTTGTCTTTCGTTTTGCCATCAGTTTCCCTTTTATACCACCCAATGGGCTGTGTAGGGACCTGACATAATGTCCGACACCAGAATGTGTCAAAAAGTACAAACCCAATCTGGTATCAAACAAAAGTTAGGAAAACTCTGAGCCAAGAGATTAAGACAAGCAGGTGGCTAGTCTCTTAAATGAATGGTACTCATACACATTGAGGTGTATATCGAGGGAGGTCAAACAAATTCTAATATAGCCTGAGATGGGACTTGCAGCCTTGTCTACAAAGATATGCTGCTTAGCCACAACAGGCAATTATATTACTACTACTACTACTACTACTACTACTACTACTACTACTACTACTATTACTACTACTATTACTACTACTACTACTACTACTACTACTGCTGCTGCTGCTGCTACCAAGCTATTACCAGTGTTGCCACTAGAAATGTTTTCTGCTATTTGTATGAAATTGTAATATACTGTGTTTATAGATTTGCTTTGTGTCAATGACTACGTTTATTCATTTTGGGAAGAAAAGCAATGAATTTCGTTTTATGTTCATTGAAGAAAATCCTGAAAGCTCATTTAGATAAAAGGTGCATAAAGTCCTTTTTGATCACGAGTAACTTCCTGTTAGATGTTGTAGGATGTAAACAAAAGGAGCTGTGTCCTCAGGATAAGATACAAAGAGCATCTGGATTCTAATACTTTGAAGTAGTCTATATCCAGTGATGGGAAACAAAGCTTTCTGACAGACATGAAGTGCTCCATTGTTGTCAATCAATTGAATGACCCATTCTACATCGATTACGATGAAGAATTTGCCCGGCATATCATTAAAACTTCGAAGGAAAAAGGGCTAATAGAGGTAAGTAGAAACAAAGAAACAAAACAACAAACAAACAAAAAACAAAACAACAAACAAAAAAAAAAAAACAAACAACCCAACTGAAAACAACAACAAATCTTGAAGTCATAAGGTGACCAGCATTCTCAAATATTTGCTTTCTCTATAGAGTTAAGCTGTGAAAAGTGTGACAATTCCTTTTTATCGAATGAAAAGTGTGTCTTAAGGTAAGAACAGAAAGGCCACCAAATTATTCAAGGTGCCGACAAAATAAAATAATAGACCCTTTGACTGTCCACAGTAGCAGCATAGGGATGCCACCTACCTCTGGCATCAATATCTCACCTTGGTGGCAGCTTATTTTTTCGGATTTACATCTTTATTCCTACTCCCTGAAAACCACTGACCGCTCCTCGTAGGCGTCCTTCACCATGTGTGCTGAACAATCAAATAATGCCAACTCCTTGCCAAACAATCAGATCAGTTCACACCTGACCCTGCCTTCTAACTGCTAGACACACACGTGCTGGCACACACCCACATTTACACAAACACACATTGGCATGCATGAACGCAATGACTAGGCTGGTTGACCCCTGCTCCATTACACAGGGACAATTTGCAGAATACCGACACTCATCAAGACCATTATTAGGTAGACAGAGAAAGCTAGAGGGGCTGGAGACTGGATGCAAGGTGCTTAGTTTTGCTGGTGCCAAGTGATCAAGGGATGAGTATTGAAATCATTTTGGGAATTAGGTTTCACACACTTAATAGATTCTATAAAAGGATACAAATCCCCGCTGTATCCAAGTCAGGGCCTTGGGTAGCTCTGCTACCCACATTGTTGTGTAATAGAGTTAGTGAAAAAACAGGGATGTGGATGAGGTCCCGCTGCAGTAGATGTTTCTATATCAGTGTACTACTACAGTTATTTCATCATGATTGGACAAGAATCCCTAATCATCGTCATCTTATTTTCAGAGTGTAATGATTATTCAATGTGATTGTGATGCTTTTTTTTTGTTCTTCAGAAAAATGCTGTCATCACTGAGCTTGATGCAAATTTGGTGATGCAGCTGTTCTCTCCACTGGTCTTGTCTCAATGGCTGCTTATTGATCAGACTAGAGAGCCTTGCTCCTCAGTGTGTTGTCCAAATGGATTTATATTTGTCTTTAAACATGTAAGTTATCACTCTTTGATATTTTTTCTCCTGTAACAAGAGATATTTTATTGAGATGTCTACTCCATAGACTACTCTATAACTCATTATTTCCTTTTCAGGTTTTGAAATGACTTGCGTTAATCAAAGATAAAGGTCTTTTGTAATTGATAATTTAAATGTGAATGTGTGTGGAAGGACTGGGAAATAACTAATTATATAAGTAACTTTCAATTATTGTCACATTTATGGTTGATTGGCTCAAATGTTGGCAAGAGGGACCATGGTATGGTAATTTACATGAATAGAGATTTACTTTACAATCTGGGTTCCATTTTATGCATTAGTAATGTTAAACCAATAAATAGAACCAAGCTTAATGTTCTGAGAGTAGAGCATCAAGCTTTTTAAATGTTAGATACTAAGAATTGATGCAACTTGTTACAATCGATAGATGCCTATTTTTGTAATATTACTATCTTTGGAGCACAATTAAAATATGGGGCACAAAATTTTTAATGCGCTCATTCCATTTATGAACAGGGCTGTGTATCATTTTTCAATTCCATGTTTTTGTTTGTTTGCTTTTTTATTTTTTCTGGGTTTTTTTCTCGTCAAGATTTAATGCATCTATGGCTGTTGTGAAAAATGTTTTATAAAGTCATACCTACTAATGTTTTTTTCCCTTTTATCATACAACAGGTTGATGGCCTTCTATTCCTGACCATCAACGGAGATTCAACAGAGACAGAGGAATTTCTTCACCGAAAAACCCAAATATTCATTAGGCTCATGAAATTTCTCTTTGGCCCTGTCAGTGAGGAGTAAGTATAACTTATTTATTGATTCCTTTCTTTTTAACCTTCAATATACCACAGTCTGTTGTCAACTTTTCCTGTAGGAAAAGTTACTGCTGTTCCTGTTTTTACAGAATCAATCGATCCTTCTTCTTCCTAATAGATAAATAAATAAATGAATGAATACACACACACACACACACATACACACACACACTTTGTACTCCAGTTGATGTTGAATACAAGATTCAAACATTTAGGGAATTTTGAAGGGTTCTGTTCCGAGGACAATATGAATGATTTGAAAATTTCAAAGAATCTTTGTGTGTGTTTTTGGTTTAAGAATCAAGACATTGTGAGAAAGGTGATTGTGAAATCCTTCACACAACTTGATAAGATATTGAAAAATCCTAGAAACCACTGAAAGGATTTGTAGGTCCTGTAACTGATGATACAAGAGACTGGGAAAGTGAAATTGTTCCTTTTTGTTTGTTCAGAGCCCCACCCCTACCCCTCCTTAACTTCCTCTTTCTCCCTTTATCCTCTTTTTAACAATGGTCTTATTTTATCACTATTAAAATGGTATAAACCTTGAACATTTTTACAAAGAAAATCATATTAGGGATAGTCTTAAGCATCTATAAAATACTTTGTATTAAAAAGATAGAGCCATCAAATTGTTTGAATTATAGTTTTTTTATTCTTAAGCTATAAATATCTACCCAGTGTATTTTCATTATTTAGAAACTGAAAACTCTTCACTACAACTGGAATGAAAGCCTTGATTTTCATGTTTCAGGATTGGCGAATCACAGTACAGTAGTAAAAAGTCCAAATGGGAATTTCTACGGTTTTTAATGAAAACTTGGTCAGGAATGGTGGAAACAGAGCAAGCTTTTCTTGTGGAGGTAAGGGAATAGGAGTACTTTTTGTGCTTGAAACATTGTCTTGATCTGACTCTCTATGTTCTTTTAGATTCCTCTATTACTTCACCTCTGCACCTGTTGGAATACTTTAGTTTGCTTTAATTTTACAAATGTCTTTTGTCACATTCTTTGCTACTAACATTGCAATTGAAGAATTGCGTGATTACAGTTGTATCATAAAGGCAACAGTTTTAATAATCTAAAAGTAACTATTGTTTACACTAGTCAATAGCCCCGCAAAATTGCGAGTAAGAAAGCAGTTAGTTTTGTTTGTGCTTTGTATTACTCATGTTTACTGCACAATATAAATGTATCTTGAAAATCTCTATTAATATTAAACGCCTTGCCTCGGAAAGGAAGTAGTTCACGTTTGCAATTTGGATATCCTAAGAAATGCATTAATATGTTTTAGCTTATAGTTTGAAAAATTTTGGTAAAATATAATTTCCACTCCAATTTTCATAACAAATTACATCATCATGCAAATTTGCACTGTTTAAGGAGGTGCAGAAATACTCGGTTTATGTGGCTTCATTTTTGTCCACCGCAAATTAATAAGAGATTTAACATTTCAATAGTAGAACTAGAGATATTAAAAGTAAGAACAAAATGATTTCTCTTATTGGTTTGATCATTATTATATTGTCAGCAGTGTCAGATCTTGTTGTGACAAATCTTGTTGAAATACACCTTTTTTTAAGGTAATGTCACCTTTTCATGAATTATAGTATTAAGAAAAAAGTTCTAAAATGGAAGCCATTTGATAAGTGACTGTGTTTTTTGGTTGTAAATCAATGATCTGATTGCAGGCCATAGAGCGACTGAATGTCAACCAGCTAGTGAGTGAAAAGTGCATAGAAATTCTGGAGAGGGCTGTGAAACAGATCCAAGCAGTGCAAGATCAACCAACTCAGCATGCCATTCTGTTTGTCAATTCCAAACTGTTAGCTCTATACTCAAAGTAAGTTTCCTTGATGTGATTTTACTGCAGATTAACAACCACCCTGGATGCTCATAAAAAGGGAAATAGCTCAAAGTAACAAAGTGATCAAAAGACTATATAGAAGCAAGCACAATTCAAGTGATGACTCTAAAGGGGATGCAGTAACTGGTCAACATCTCATACTTTTGTATGTTCACCTTTTGATAGTTCACAGAAAACAGAAATTAACAAGGCACTCAACCAAAGATCACTTTACCACACAGCTAAAGAGATATGAACTCTTGAATACCTTGAAATACATATACGTAATAAAAGAAATACTAAGATTTGAAAGTTGAAAGACAAGAATCAAATTTTATTTCACAGCAAGCATCTTCAGACTACAGAGCCCCTATCATTTTATCATAATCATTTGATTCTCCTTAGTAGTTTCTTTTCATATTTGTTAAAGACAATTGTTTTGGTGTTTTTTTTAAAATTGAAAGTGTCAAATGAATCCCTCATAATGCATGTGGATTAACCTGGATAAATGGAATGATCAATACTTTGAATTCTACTTTCTATTTCCTCTAAAGTCGAAATGCAAATGAACTGAGGCCAAAGGATATTCTCTCCTTGATGATTCTGTCAAAGACTATGTATCCGCGATCAGATCGTCTGGAGGATTTGTTTTCCAAGCCCTATTTCAGCAAAAGATCACGAAATTCAAATATTGATGATAACAGTGATGGTTTCGAAGAAGTGGTGAGGGTCATGATATTGTTAGTTTTAGATATTTGATTTGATGGTTTTTGCCTATGTTTTATTTTTTCCCTTCTTATTCATTTATGTATATGCAAAGGTGTATAAGATATAGAAAGACTTAATTGTGCCACAAATACATTTTTGTACTTTTTACTCCTGTGTGACCTAAAGCACTTTCACTGTTATGGACTGTTTTTTTTTTAAATTGTAGCTACTAGTAGCTAAGCAAGTCTTGGCTCATTTTTGAGATTTTGAAACTTTCATAATCTATTGTGTAAAAATAGGGAATTTCAGAATAACCTTCCTTTTCCTTTTAATCTTCCTTTGAAAATGAACTTGTGAGTTAAATCCTTAAAAGGCCTTAGAACGATCAATTAATCATTTTAACCATTTGTTTGAACCAAGTCATTTCTCTCCTTTCAGTTTCACAGTGCCCCAGCAACACCAGCCCGGGAGACCAGGTCCAGATCGTCTTCTGTCAAGTCTGAGGAGGCAGATGGAATTAGTGTCTCACATCAAGATGAGAAAGGAGGATCTGTATCCATGTCGGACACGGATACCATCATCAACAGTCTTGTAAATCTGTCCAATAAATACGAATCTGTCTGTTTCCAGAAATCTTCTGATTCAAGCAAAAGAGAAAAGACATTGATTGAGATGTATAATGAAAAATATTCACCTGCAGATACTTTAGAGGATGATGTAGAGACAGATGGGACTGAAACTACACAGGAAATAATCTTTGCTGATCAAGTTGTTGTGGCCGATGTTCATAAGGAGCAGGAGAGCTTTACAGATGGGAACACTTCAGATTACAGCATGATGTCTGATGCTAAGAAGAATTCGGATGACAAATGTGAAACAGATTCAAAATCAGGTGAGATCTTTGATAATGGTTGGAAAAATCTGATTAGGATGATTATTCTACTAGGAGAGACCAGTGAAAAAATTATTGAAGATACTTATCTGAACCAGCAACCATCTGCGCTTTTGACCTTTGGCCTTGTGCCATGACGTGGAATCTGACTGTTTTCTGCAGTTGATCTGTGTGGCTGTAGAGATAGTTGTTGGTGTCAAGGTTTGGTGGCAGGAGGGTTTGCTGGAGGTCCTCAAGAGATTTGCACTCCCTCAAATGGTGAACGACAGTTTCCTTAGGGCAGAGGCAGAGTGGACAAGCTGGGTTGGTGTCTGCTGTCATTTTATTGAAGTGATTGTTCAGTTGTATTTGATGTGATTTTAGGCGGAAGATGGTGGCTTGCTGATGTCTTGAAAGGTTATTGATGCTGTCGTTCTTTTTGGGAGTTGTCATAATATGAGGATATTGTAGATAGATAGTGGAAGCATTCTAAATCTAGCAAGCTATATAGAAATGGAGGAAGTTATTGAAATCAATCTTGTGATTTTTCTTTTAATACTAAAAACTTTGCTTTATGGTCAGATGGTGGGAATGAAAGATCACGAGCGTCCACCATGTCCTCAGGGAAAGGGGAAGGAAGTGTTGTGGAGGAGTCTTCATTGCCCAGCTTACGGTCAACGACAAGTTCAGGTGAGCTTTCTTTCCCTTTTTTTATTCTGAGCTTTGTAATACAGGCAGTGATTCAACTATTTATAAAAGTTAGAAATCATACATCACTATCTTATTCTTTCTTTGTAAAGTTGATCTGAAAATTTCATAATTGGATACTATATTAAGTATTTTTTTAGCTGGAGGAGTTGTGTCTAGTTTTTTTAGATCTCTTAGTGATTTTTATTGTCCTCTCTTTCCAGTGCTGTCCAATGCTAGCAATTCCTACCCAGAGTTGTCACTTCACACCAATGCCTCCTCCACTCTTCTCAATGTCCCCGCTGTCAGCTTGCAGCAAGAAGAGACAAAAGGCCACAATGAGTCCAGCACAACGTATAATGTAAGCTATTTTAAATGGCAGTAATGACTTATTGGAGAGGTGGAATTGATAGCCTATTGACTAAATGACTTAATTCAAAATTTCACTGATCACATGTTAATTGTTTCTACCTTTGGTTGGGCCAATATTATAGAAACTAATGTGAATGTGATTTTGAAGGTGTTTTGAATTGCAACTAAAATGTAGTGTCTCAAAGCATGATTGATCTCTTGTCTATCAGGTGTAACATCAAGATGATGATAATACTGTGCTATTGGAATTGTACTACATGATACAACATATGCAGGACAATTAATTCATGATTTGCATTGATATTTTGAAGTTCCTCAAGTCACCAGTCCCATTGTACTACAAACTACTGTGCTGTTGTATGTTATGATGGAAATGTAAATTCTGTCAAGCTCTCTTTACTAGAAATGTTCTGTGTATTTCAAGCTCTATTTCTATTTTGCTGGGAATTGATAATCCAACCCAACATCTTAAAATCAAAGAATTCCTAAAGGTTGACTAGTCATATCGTTGTAATTTTTTCTGTATGATTAAATTGCTCAATCATTTACTGGGTCAGTTTTGGTGCCTTCAAAGATTTATAAAACAAAAAGATGACACAGACAAGAATGGAAGATCAAATCACAGTTAAGATATAAAAACACTTACATGGGGTTAATGAAAACTTCTATCAATGAATAAACTAAGAAAACAAAGCTTATTGGATTTAAAGAGCACATCCTGGAATGTTTAAAAAAGCATTAAGACAGAAAAAGTCTGTTACTTTTGACACATATGTTGGGTTTACCATTGCTAAGAATATAGTTTTCACATTAGCATGAATCAGTAACTCAAAATGGGATGTACCTAGTATTGATGTTTTAAACTTTCTGATCAATTTGTATGGCATAATTTGTTCTTTTATTTTAAACCTTTCAGTCACAGCCAAGCCCAACAGTGAGACACAGACCCAAGCGAGCTCCATCGCCCAGCAGTGGGGTTGGTGGGGTTGAGGAATCGGCTTTCTTGATTGACACCATGCCCAGCCTCCCATTCCCTCGGAATACTGGAAATGGAGTTTACCTTCCACAAACTGTCTTTCTGGAGACGACCACCTGCCTGTACTCTCCTCACAACATACACACTGCTCAAGTGTTGCCTGGAGTAACCATTCTATTCCTGTCTCAGGTGGGCGGTGAAACCCCGAGTGTGTCAGGAGAAACTTGAAATGATTACTGATGCATGGTGGTGCTGACTGAATTTGTTATTTCTAAGAGTAGTAGTAGAAAGATTTTTTGGAACTAGAATATGTACAAGTGGGTAAAATCAGCAGCAATTATAAATAGCGAACAGTATATTAACAAGTAGATTCGAACCCAAGATAGAGAAACATGTACTGTATTGGGAAATTCAGACAAAATCAAAGATAGATTACCTTACCTCAGAGAAAAATGTCCACCACTGGGCAAGACACAAACAGAAGATTGTTTAGTACTGAATGCTAGCGATACATCGATTAAGTAATGATGATATCATTGCAACTGTTATTGCTGTATAAAAAATTATAAAATAATTTTCTGTACCTGCGCAAATTATTTGTTTTTTAATGCAACCTTATCTTCGTGCTGTATTTTTTAAATTTCAAGTATTAGCATGCTTTCAAAATACTATTTCAGGCACCACGACATACACTTGCAGACCCTCTCTACCAAGTGATGAGTAACATTCAAGACCTTATCTTTGGACGCCGCACAAAATTGCCTCGATCCAGGAGCCTGCATGTGTATGATATCATCAACTCTCTTCTTGGAAAACTGCACAACAGTTTACGGAAATTCAAAGTAAAATTTGTGATTTTTAGACAACTGTTAAGCTTTTTGAAGGATATGTGTCGTTACCTTCTATTGAAAGTTACATTGAGGCTTTTACATCTTTGTTGTTATTATCACTTTTAACGTTTTAATGATACATTAGCTTTTAATGCTCCTTTTCCACACTTTTTGTGTTGTATATCATATGCAGCTCTCTAGACAAGTGACTGTGTGGCCACAAAGAGATAATCAAAGGACTTAATGAAATATCTCACTCACTCAGTCAAATTATATTGTCACCATGCCAACTAGCCCTGTTCCCATAATGCTGTGAGTCAGGTGGGTTACTTGCCAAATTGCCAATTTCTTTTTTGTCTCTGATGTGATGTGGCCAGGGATTGAACCCCAACCTCCCAGTCTTGGGGCAGATGGTTTACTGATGGAGCCAGTAGCACCAGTTACCGTTACCCATGGACGTCATGTCAGGTAGCACATAAGGCCTTGGTAGCAACAGTAATTTCATCTTTTTATGATAAAATATTAAGTAGATTATCTAACGTTTCAGATTTTATCTTATAATTTGATTGTTAATCATAGAGGGTAATGAAATCTTTTGAGGAAAGATGTGGAGTGACTATTTGATAAAGACCAGTTTACCTTTTCCTTTTTTTATTATTCTTTACCTCCTCATTTATGTCTATCTATTCTTCAATCTATATCCTTATTCTTCTCCCCCTCCCCACGCAATCCATTTTTCACTTCTCTATCTATCTATCAACTTGCCATTCATCTCTATAAAACATTGTACCCTTGTCCCCACTCCCCCTGCTTCTATCTATCTTCCAGGGAAGGGAGAGAACTCTTATATCTGATATCCACTCCAGGTGGGAGAAAGAGGATGTGAAGCACAAGCTACTGGAATATCTGGAGAAAGACTCACGCTACCAGATACCTCCAGAGTAGGTACCCTTGATTTGATGTGTTTGAAATTTTTTCTTGTGTGCTAGAGTCATAGTTCCTAAAAAGTTGATAAACATTTCTCAGACACTCTCTTTATTGGTTTGTTGGTGCATTTGGTTGAGTGTCTTTCTCATAACCCAAGAGGTAAAAATGTTTTTACTAGTAGCTGCCATCACCTGGCATTTGGCATTATGGGAACAGTGCTAAGATAGGTTTTCCAGCTGTCAGTGTAATGTGACTGGGTGAGATATTCTTGTTGAATCCTCCATTTATCTCTGTGTGAACATGTCCAGACCGCTTTGCCGCTGATATGACTTACTAAGTGTTGAAACAGGGCATTAAACCTTATCACTAAAATGATTTTTTAGAATTCTCTTTTCTGCCATATTGTGCAGACTTGCCAACCCGTACGATTTTCCGTATTGGAGTACAGATTTTGATCAAAAATACGCAAATATGGGGAAATGAGTGAAAATTTGATTTTTTAAAATCCAGGAATTTGTACTCCTCCACCAACTCTAACTCCGATGATTGTAACCACTGCTTTCAATTTTCTGCATTTCTTGGGATTTCTGTGATTTTGAGGTTTGCCGCTGTGAACATTGTTTTTCCGTATTCGAGGTAGATAAAAACTCCATGTGATAGCAAGGAACACTTAGAATCGAAGCGGCCATTCGTCTGGGAAACTGAATTTTCTCAGCAATGGCCATTGGCCTTTAGATGAATGGGACTGTCTGCGAGTTTCACCGCATTTGCAGAACGCTAAATGCGCTCTCCCCAACCCCCTTCCTCTTTTCACCCCCATCCCCTTTCCTTTTTTTCTTCAT
>JAUEKY010011008.1:0-12006 GCA_031833965.1 Scyllaea pelagica
AAGGGGAAGGAAGGAGAGAAAGAAAGAAAGAGTGCCCTGCAGTCGCCTCTTACGATACGTCGGCATCACGGTGGTGCTATTCTGTAACCCCAGGGCACAACACGGGGATATTTACTTTTTAATAAATAGAATATAATATGACGTATCTGTTAGGGGATATCTTGGTATCAGCACCAGATAGCAAAACAAAGAGAGTTGGAATATCATGTACTAGCGCCTAGCAAGCTGCTTGTCTTGTCCTTCTATTTGTTTCATGTTGCTATTGGTTCGTGACCCCTTGTAAAGCGCTTTGAGCACGTTTAGTGGATATTGCACTATATTAATTCTCTCCATAAATGCTCTCCATAATATTATGATACGAAACGCGAGAACTCAAGGAAAAATGTGTAGATGCAAAAGCAGAAAATTTAGAAAACGCGATGAAGCGTAGATAGTCCGATAAAAGGAGGCGGTGCTATGTAAACCTTGACGCCATTCAAAAACTCATCAAAAAGCGATTTAGTCCAGGCAGCAACCACCTCGGTTGGCGCAAATGGCTGAGCGTCGGCCTCGTAACCGGTAGGTGGTGAGTTCGATCCCAGGCCGCGACAGACAAAAGTCGTGAAAATCGGTTGGGTTTTTTTTCCTGTGTAGTGTCCGGGGTTACAGAATAGCACCACCGTGATGCCGACGTGTCTTGAGAGACGACTCCCCGTGTGGTGTCCGAAGTTAAAGAATAGTACCACCGTGATGCCAACGTGTCGTCAGAGGCGACTGCATGGCACTCATTCTTTCTTTCTCTCCTTCCTTCCCCTTTTTTTCTTTTCCTGTCTTAGCCGCTCTTTCTTCTTTTTTTTTCTTGCTCAGACCCGTGGAAGCTGCACTAGTCGCTTTTCTGACTATTTGCGGGCGCTGATATGGCCTGAATTGTGCCGATAGCGCCGTATAGCCCTCAAGAAACAAACAAACAACTTTTTTGTTCTTTTTTTTGTTTGTTTTGTCGCTGCCTTTGGCCCAACGGGAACAGTACTAGCTGCGGTTGACCCGATGGCAGATTATAAGTATAGTGGTACTGGGTGAGACGTTCAAGTGAGTCCTCCATTTATCCCTGTGTGGCAGCATGTCATCATTCTCAGAGCGCTCTGCTCTGTCGGTGATATGACCTATGTTGTTTTGAAGCAGGAGTTAAAAGCCTTAACGTTGAATCGTTTCTTTTATTGCTAGCAGTTTAGTAAGAAAAAACTGACATGAGGTGAATCTGGAAAGATAGTATTCATTGTAAGATTCCCTCGTGCAGCAATGAACTTTGGTCTAGTAGTAGACTCTTCGGCTTATAGCCATTAGGTTGTGCGTTCGTGTACCGTTACCGGCAACAACTCACAACTAAATACTTCGGAAAGGCTATTTGATTTCATTGAATTTTCCCCACCCACGCATATGTTAAAAAAAACGTTTGAACATTAAGGTTTAACGCCTGAATCTACACAATTTAGGTCACATCGCCGGCAGAGCACCCAGGGACATGTTAACGTGATGCCACAGAGAGATGAACGGAGTGCTCACACGAATATCTCACCCAGTCACGTTAAACTGTCACCGGGCCAATCAGTCTTAGCACTGTTCCCATATTGCTGAGCGCCAGGCGGGCAGCTGCTAAAACCGATTTTTACGACTTAGGTATGTCGCGGTGTTGGAATCGAACCCGCCACCTCCCGGTTACGAGGCGGACGCTCAATAAATTATTGAAGAATAATTACACCACATTGAATAGTTTGAGGGATAACATTTTATATGCACATGCCGCTCAGTAACCAACTGTTTAAAGCTCTAGATGATAGTAGGCATTTGCCTTATCCGCAATGGTTAGGTAATAGTATTTGTGTATGTTTATAGATTTTGGATAATTATAGGATTTATGTGCATGTACCATTACCAAGAGTTCGAAAATAAATGTCTGTCCCTACAACAGCGTGTTTCATGAGCATACTCGGTTCACGTGGAAAAAGGAGAAGAGAGAGTAAATAGCGATGATTATGATAACAAACGTAGACAGACAAAACACAATAAATAGCATTTCAAGTGTGCTCCTGGTGAGGTCATCATTTTTTTTTTCTTTGCAAGCCGTCGGACTAGGACGCTTTTCCTCATGTAGACTGGGCAGCATTTCTCTCATTCTTCTTCTTTTTTTTTTAGATTCTCATGGACAGATCAGACTCAAAATTCATTATTTACACTATCCTTATTCTAGGGGTCTAGGGGTTCATTGGTGAGTTGTCTAAGGTTTCAAGCAGCTCAAAGTGAGGTCATAAGTCGAAACTGGGTCATGGTGACTTGGCGCAGATCGCTTTGAACGCTCGTGATGTTCTTTGTAACAACCAAAATTTCCACAGTCAAAAGCCAACTGAACAATACTGTTGTGGTCTCTCCCATCTCGTCTCTTGAATCCCGAAGCTAGATAGTTAAAACCAGGATGTCATTTCTGGACAGTGTTATGGCATTTTTCGCCTATAAAGCTTTCCGCGGACTGAGGGGAAAATCTCAAATCATGAAACCGAAGCATGATTATCTAGTGTGAAAGGTCAATTTCTATGACCTTTTTGGCCCTAACCTTCCGAAAGTAAAATCCTCATTAATATTAGTATCGATACTATTTTTTAAAGTCCACTCTATTTTATACATCTGTTAGGGAAGCAAAAAGAAAACTGATCATTCAATTTCTTGTTAGAGAAAAAATAATATACAAATATCAAAGATGATGATATAGTTTTACTCATGTTGCTTCATATTATCCTTTCTTGTGACATGGCGTTGACATAATTTGTTGCAAGTACCCTAAAGAGAGTACACGTATATTTTTGAATCGATTACTATTTCGTCATCCTCTCAGCTGTTATATCTAGTCTATGGTGATTATAATTTGCGCTCAGCTGTCTGCATTCTGTCTTCTCCAATGATCGGCATTAGGACCACCAGGAACTTGTTGTCTCTCCCGAAATCAAATAATCTATTACCGAAAAAGGTACAGCCTGTTGGTAGTTGATATCGCTTGTTTTTCATCATCATTCATTGGGGAGGTATTTTTTTATTCGTTTTTGGAGGTTCGGACTCGAGATTTCATTAGATAATTTGTTCATGAGTGAAGCAAGAGATCGCTCATATATCTTACATAGATAGATAGCTATACAAGAATAATTGATTAGCTAAACTTGTATCTATGTGTACTAAATGTTTATCTCTTCTGTTTAGATGGACTATCTATATCTGAGATCAATTTTAAAGAGTTAATTCATTCTGGATAATCTTTTTACTTCGAATGAATGAACTCGCCAGGATGATGGCATTTTCAGGTGCACATTATAAAACAGTTGGAAGTTAGCGCAAAATAAAAACTTGTAGATGGCTCGTAATTCATATTCTTTGTTTCTTTTTTTTCTTTTCTCTTAGCAGTTTAAATCTGAACGTTTCATGTTATCAGTACAAATCAATTCTTCCTCAAAATGTAAAAATTTTTTTTCTGTGCTTCAAGAATTGATGCCTGCCATATTTTTTCCTGATTCTTGACCCTAGGTTTAATAATTTTCCAAAAATATCCTTTCTGATTTCTATTTACACTCAATGGAATTTAAGGAATGTTGAATCATTTTGTCTCTTATTTACTTGGGTTTTTTTCCCCTATTTTCTCCCCTGACACTTGTTTCTTATCATTATTGTAATTTCATCTCTTTCTACTGATTGAGACTACTATTTCCTTTTTCATACAAAGTGGAGGGTTCTCTTCCATTAAGTAAAGTTGAACACCCATTCTATTTTTCTTTGCAAAGTGCTTTTTCATTATTTTCCTGAATGGTCGGAGAGATAATTTCAGATCTTATTTTCCCAAAGGTTTAAAATAAGTTTGGATTTAGAACCCAAGATAAAGAAGACAAGTGTTGAGGTAGATAGAATTTGAAAAGAAGAAAAAAATGGCATATAAAAGCAACATTTATTCCTAACATCTTATGTCTTGTGTGTTATGAGGGTGTTTTTTTTTTTTTTTTGTAATATCTTACCAAAAATCTCTTTTCTAATGCTTTGATGATTTGTTTTTTTCTTTTGTAGCATTTAACTCAAAATATGGCCACTGAGTCTGATGTACGAAGAATTTGGCGGGACGCCGATTGTGTGTGCTTTGATGTGGATTCCACCGTTATTAAGGATGAAGGCCTAGATGATCTAGCAGAGTTTTGTGGAGTGGGAGAAAAGATCAAGCAAATGTAAGTATTTTTTGTCTAGAGCTTCTTGGCTTCTTTCTTTTTTGGTTTTAACGTCTGCTTCTACACAATTTAGGTCACATCACTGAAGAAGCACTCTGGACATGTTAACGTGCTGCCACACAGATAAATTGACAACTCACTTGAATATCTCACCCAGTCACATTAAACTGATACTGGGCCAACCAGTCATAGCACTGTTCCCATAATGCTGAACGCCAGGCGGGCAGATGCTTAAAAACATTTTACGACTCAGGTACCTATGTCCTGGCGTGGTAATGGAATCCACTATCTACCGATTACAAGGCGGGCGCTCAACAAAGTACGCCAACAAAGCCGGTAGGTTCTTGGTTTGGGTGCATTAAGTGTGTTTATTTATGGTCTTCATGGTCACTTGCATTCTTAAAGCCCCTTTAATATTGCACCTCCACTTCTAGCAAGGAAGGTCTTAGAGTACTTAGAGGCATTTAACAATGTTTTGCAATTGGTATTATCCAACTGATTGGATAGTTTATTCGTCCAACAATCATTCAGTCATAAAATGGTTGAGGGGTAAAAAATATCACCTGAAATATATAGGACTTTTTACTCAAATGGGTTCCATCCATCTATTATGAATTTGACAGACTTTTTAAAAGAATAAGGGATAATTGATATGGAAGAATCCGAGTCGCACTTTACTCACTTTTCTTTGAAGATTGTTGCACCAGTGGTACATGTCATATCTACAAACTTGCCTTAAATGTCATCCGAGCTGAAAAGTATCATCAAATTTGGAATCAGCGCCTTGAATTTAACCAAATGCTTACATTGTCCAAGTTTTCTGTAATGTTCACAATTTTTTCTTTAAAAACAGCTCTTGATTGATTGATCATTGATATATGAATAAAAGAATGCATATATTTTCTACTCATGCATTCAAGTCTGGCCAATGTGTTAGCCTGTGTTGTAGACCACACATTAAATAGATCTTAGAAGTTTTGATTTCATCAGCTCTTTGATAAATAATGGGTTTGAAAAAAAGTACATTTTTATATAGAAGCACAATATCTACTAGATGTGCTCAAATTGAAATTACTTAGCAAGTGTAACCAGCAACATGAATAGTTAAAATGGGATGAAGCATGCGGCCTGCTAGAGGTTTGTGCAATCTTTTTTCCGAACAGATACAGTTTAGAGCTAGGTACTCATTTACACCTCAGTGGAGCAGGAAACAACTGAGTAAAGTAAAGAGTCTTTTTCGAGGACCAATTAGTGTGTTGACTTGTGTGTTTTTACTTTTTTCCAACGTTATGCATGGCTTAATCAAATAAAAATATATCATTGTATCCTCTCAGGACTCTTAAAGCAATGGGCGGTGGCCTCCCTTTCAGAGAGGCTTTGACACAACGGCTTAATATTGTCAATCCAACGTCCAAACAATTGGATCAGTTCATTGGCTTATACCCACCACGTCTCAGTCATGGAATCAGGTTTGTAAGCACATTTTGGGAGACTCTGAAAATACTTCTGAGGTTTTGAATGAATTAAAAAAAAAGGGCGGCATATATTTTCCAGAAATAAATAAAAGTCTCAATGTTTTTATCAGAAGGTGTGAGTGAGGTACATTCATTGTATTATTATTATTATTAAATATTATTATTATTATTATTATTATTAATTTTATTATCATTATGGTTATTGTTCGATAGTTTATTTTTATCTCTTTATTTTTATGAATCAATGAATAAAGTCTTCTTAAACATGTTATTGAACATCAATAGAGACTGCAATGGATATCCCTATTAGTCTTAAGACACTCATGGAACAGGGCTAATGACTTGTTTATGACTTTATCATGATTATTTATGAAGAAAAGATGAATATGTACTCAAATTTCTTGTACTGATATTGATATAGAATTTCAGGCTTCATTAAAGAAATTGTTACAATGGTGATCTCATTTCCAGTGAGTTGGTGAATCTTTTGCACATCTTGAATCGACCTGTTTACCTCGTGTCCGGTGGATTTTCAGCTATCATCAAACCAGTAGCGGAGCTGCTGGACATTCCATTTTCCAATGTGTATGCCAATAAACTTCTATTTGACTCAAGTAAGTTGCGACCTTTTCATAAAGCAATATATTTCATAAATAAGTGGAATAAGATTGCATTCAATACACTTAATAAACAAATCCCCTGTCAGTGATAAATTACTGATGTGCTTCGTTTCACAACGGAAATGAGACCATTTCAAATCCTTGTCTTATTTCTTCTTATCTCTCTACTGGAAAAGGCCTGATTTATTGATACCAAGCAACCCAGAACCTTGGAAAAGCGATAAATAAACATGGAAAAAGGTGTATTATTTCAAGTAACACACAGACACAACACACTTTCACGGTAGCCACAAAAAAGTGTATTACAGTGTGTGCAAGCTCTTTATGTGTGTGTGCAACACAATGAAAGCTCACTTGCGACTGCCCAGTTTATGAGGTAGTCAAACAGCTATAATATGAGGATTGAGTTGTTTTCCCTGGAATCAGGGATAAGGAAGCTCTGTTATAACTGGAATGGGTTTTTTGTTATAACCAATTTCCACTGAATTACTTTATCTCACATCTGGAAAAAAAATTTAGAAAATGTACTTTCCTCAGGAAACTCCCATTTCAAACACTAGATGTTTTGACTCCATAGTAAGATTGATCAACTTTTTTAATCAGAAAAAAAAAGTTGGAAATTAACAAGAATTGTTAAAGATTAACGCTTATTTCAACACTTAATGATATCGTGGATGGAGCGCTTTGGACATAATTATGTGCTGGCACACGGGTAAATGGAGAATTTGACATAAATATCTCACCCAGTCACATCATGTTTACACTGGGTCAACTGTTCCCATAATGCCAAATGCCAAGCAGGCAGCTGCTAAAAAGTTTTTTTAAATTTTTTGTTATGTCACAACCTGGTATTGAGCCTATGACTTACCAATTCTAAAGCTGATGCTCAACCACTTAAGCCAGAAAGAAGTAGTTTTTTAATCAAAAACTGTTTTGATTGAGAAATCGTTAAGTAATTCTATACATAAGAATTTAAAACATCTGAGTTTCTGAGGTGGCTGCATATGCTACATAGAACCTCATTTGCATGTTTAACAGATATTTTGCTTTAACTACATCCTAAGCCATTTATTGAAATGTCAATGTTACCCATTATAAATAAAAATCTGCAGGTTTTGGATACCTTTCATGCCTATCACTCTTGCAATTGCTCTTCATGTTGCCATATATGCTAAACATACTGCAGTGAAAAACATGTATTGTTACAAGCATGAGATATTTTTGCCAGCCCGACAGAGGCATCCTTAGTGGCACAGAATTCTCCAAATGGTGGCCTTGATTTGGATAGTCCAAGACTTTGGTGTGCAGGAATTGTAGAAGATTACTCACAGTTGTGCTTGGGGTTTGGTTGGTCAGTAAATCATTTGGCACCTTGTGCAGTGTGAAGTGTGAGGATGATCTTACAGCATTTGGCATAGCGGTTGAAGAATGTGGCGTAGAAATTGTCCGACTAGGGATGAGGATGAAGTTTAATTTCAATCTCTTTTTATTCTTATTATTGATAGTTTTTTTTTTCGTTATTGTTAGTTTGTAATATTATTCAGATCCCTTCTTTTTTTTATCATTTTACCCAAGTGATTTCATTTAAACAACTCGTTTTTCTCTGTTTTTCCTGTTCTTTGTACATGCAGAAGGAAACTATACCGGGTTTGATCTAACATGTCCCACTTCAGAAACGGGAGGAAAAATTAAAGTGGTGCAACAGATCAAGGACAGTCATGGGTACAAAAACATGGTCTTCATCGGTGATGGAGTCACAGACTTGGAAACATACCCACCCGTGGTAAGACTCATGTTTTTGTCCAGCCATTTCATTGGCTTGAAGTCAATTGAAAAGGTTCTTTCACTTGCGTTGTTGGCTCTGGTGTTGAGCGTCCATCACAGAACTGATGGGTCATGGGTTCAACCCCTGGCCAAGATGTAAAAATCACTTTTCAGCAGTTCTTCTGTTTATACTGTAAACAGTGCTGAAATTGTTTGGCCCTTGTTAGCATGATGTGAATGGGTGAGATATAGGCAAATGTGTCCCATTCATTTTGCTTTTTTGTTTTCAACTGCAGCTAAGATAGGCCTTATGATCAGACTTTATAAAACTTGTGATGATAAAAGACAGAAGCAGTCAAAGAAATGGAAGAAGCCAACTTGTATAGAGGTGAAAATGAAGACTAGACTAGACTTCGGTTTTGTATTGACATAAGTAATGATGACTTGGGAAGACAGTTGAAATCCATGTTACAAGTGAACTGTCCTTTTCTCCTGATAAAAAGAGAATGCCTGTGGATATCTTTTCAGGGTTTTGTTTTGTTATCAGTTCCCCTTTGTACAGCCCAACATAATGTTTGACACCAAAATGTGTCAAAAAGTACAAACCCAATCTGATATCAAACAAAAGTCAGGAAAACTGAGCCAAGGGATTAAGACAAGCAGATGGCTGGCCCACTGTGCCCACTTTTGAATGACTCAAAGATAATACACATTGAGGTGTACATCTAGAGATGTCAAACAAAGTCTAATTTAGCTGAGATTGGACTTGCAGCTTTATCTACAAAGATATGCTGCTTAGCCACTTCAGGCAGTCGCTACCTTTTTATTTGATATCACAAAAGATGTCTGCCTCATCCTTGTCTGAACAGAGTAATTTAGATGAGGAATATGTGAATCCAAGAGAGGGATGGGGTTGGGAGGAGTGATCTTTACCCATGAGGAAAATATGTTATAACTGTGAAATAAACCAAAATTGTCAACTTGTCCAATTTTCTGGGACCAACCAGGATTCAGGGTGCCATTTACTGAGGATTTATTTCCTGGTATGTACAGCTGGATAGTAATAAAGGGAAAATCCAGTATGGTCACAGAAAAAGATGTACATACTTAGCAGGAGTCTTTGGCCTTCCTGTGTATCAGAATTGTTTAACTACCTTTGCTTCTTATTAACCCATGTTAATCTCTGTATTATCATTTTTCATCCTCCCAGGATGCTTTTATAGGCTATGGTGGAAACGTTGTCAGAACTGCCGTGAAAGAGAATGCCCAGTGGTTCATCACTGACTTTGAGGATCTCATCAGGGAAATCAATGAATCTTGATACAGCATGTGCCTTAGTTCTAAATGGTGATAGTGAAATAGTTATTTTTTAATGAACTGCAACTGTTGAGCACAAATTATCTTAGATATAATGTGTTGTGATGTGAAAAAGAAACTGAATTTTATTGGTTTAGGCAGAAGGCTGTAACTGAGTGATGAGCTAAGCACTGATTTTCAGCAGTTGCTTGCAATTTTTTTGACTTCATTGATCTCATGAGGTATGAAAATAAATATAATAAAATAGCATTGTGTTTTACACATGATAACATATGTTATTTGACATCTGACAATGCTGACAAGAAAACAATATTTTTTGCCTCAATAACATGTCTGAACAATTTTTCTCCTCTAATTTGTAATGTTTTCCCTTTATGATTATACTACATTTTCTTATAATGGTTTGGTCAGGTATGTTGAAAGGATTTTAAAAAATTTTGGTGTACACAGGAAAGTAATCTACAATCATAGAAAGAAAGAACATTTTCTGTCATTCAGTCAGTTATTGATGTAATCACAATGTGATTTGAGCTTAAGTTGTTTTCAAGCCTTTACCTAGTACATGTTTTAGGTAGTTGCTAGAACATAACCTAGCGGTTTCTGTCAACTGTTGAAAACAAAAAATCCTAACCATAAGCCCCAGAAGACTTGACTGAAATAGTGTTTACTCCTGGCTACTGTGTTCAGGTTTTAAGAGTTTTTTTTAAAATAAATAGGTTTTTATTACCAAGGTTTCCCTTGAACCATAATAGTCAAGCTTGCATTTTTATTACTTCATCAGAATAAATTTTCTGTTCCTATTCATTCTCTCTATGCCAAGTCTCAAACCATATTCTTTTCTTTTGTACTCATATGCTTTTATCTTTTTAAAAGCAGTGCTTGTCTTGCTTTATTATTATTATTTTTTTTTATATCATCCCTCCTTTTTTTTTTCTACAAAATCCTTCACAATCTGTAAATAAATTGATAATATGGTAGTTGTGAAAAGAATTTTTATTTGATTCTAGGGTTAAACCACATTATGTCTACTTATGTTATATATCCATAACAGTAAAGGTTAGTAGAACCTATTGACTTGGTTATGTTACAGATTAATCATTTCATACGAACTATATTCACTGCAACTTTGGTTGTTTGTCTTTTGCTAACAGGTAATCTTTGAATTAGTTCGGGGAAAAGATAATCGGAATACATAGCTACAAGTCTCAAGCCTTTTTAGACATCTTAATACCTACATAGATAATATTTCTATCTGATGGTTTTATGATAATAATAAGTCTTTCATATACATCATCTTTGGTAGCACACATACTATGCTAAAATGGTTTTTATCTCCCTTGATATTACCATTGGTTATTTTATAACCTTATAATCTCCACAGGGAGGAAAAAAAAATTAACTTTATATTGATTTTCCATTTTAATGTTTTTTTATCTTTTGATAATGGAAGATTGCTTTTAAAATTGCATTTTCACAAAGTATTGATTGACGCAGGTGTACAATTATGCCCTTCCAAATATTAATATAATTAGTTGGATAGACTGGAATCTAGTCTCTCGGCTGTGCTAAGTTGACTTTACCAAAGTCTTAGCAGCTTGTTCACATTCCATATATGGTATATTATCAAATCTCAGGAGTTGCAAACATCGCCTCAATTGACAGCACAGATATCTCACCTCCGACTCTAGATGAATAACAAATGAATAGTCGCATTCCATTCATTTTCCTTAAAAATTAGACTAACAACATCTAAATCAAACTAAAGTAAAATAATATATTGCATTGTTCAATTGAGATGCCACATGTTTGGTGAATTAATTCTCTTGCATTACATCATTGTTATTTGTTATGCAAATTAAACTGATAAAATATAAAATGAGATTAAAAAGAGGAAAGTGTTTTTTTTCAGTTTGTATCACTATGATCATTGATGTATTAGAAGTTCACTGATCACATTTTTATCTATTTTCATAATCATTTTCAAACACAAGGATGTGTATAAGAGGTATTTAGAGGTATACTTGTAACGATTAGAACTTGACTTCAATGTGGTGAATACTGTCAAGCACACAACTTGTATTTTAATGTTACTAGTTTTGAGAACCAGTTGTAGAGTGGTAATGTGTTGAAAATAGATAAATGCCTTATAGTTAAGAGAAGAAAAATACAAGCGGGAGATTGTTGTTGGCATGGTAGTGGATTGCTCAGTGGATCAGATAAGCATGTTTCTTCTGCTGGCGGCAAGGCAGTGTTACCATGGCAGCCAAGGATTCAGACCCCACCACCAACTCCACAATGAATCTCTCTTGCCTGTTTTCTCCTCTCTAAAGGTTCAGTAAAAGACGTAACACTTAACAGTTATTCTCTGATTTCTGAACTGCCAACGTAAAAAGTTAGTTACAGTATATGCTTTAAACAAAGATTGGCTGCGGGCGGTTGGCGGGAGCTCTGGTGTGGTCCTACTTCTGTTAAGTGTGCTTCACTGTCAGCCTCATCCATCTTTCCTTCCTCCTCCATCCTTCATGTTCCTCCTTCTGTAGTGGTGGATCCCATGTATGAACTTGAACTAGAAAGGTGGCTGCCTCATTTTCGTCATTT
>JAUEKY010011119.1:0-26184 GCA_031833965.1 Scyllaea pelagica
CAGCGCAAAGGGCTTGAGGGGGCGATTGCGCACCCGGCCATCACAATGATGGGCATGACCACGCCCGACACGTTTTATGAAGCAATCAGCGGCAAGGACGTTGCGAGCGGGTTGCTGAACCGTTTTCTGATCGTGGAAAGCAAGCGGCCCCGGCAGCGGGCGCGGATGGCCAATCGCATGGCCTCGCCACCTGCTGCGCTGCTGGATTGGGCGGTTCGCTGCGCGACGGCGCACGCGGGCGAAGGGATGCTGGCCGAGGGCAACGGCTACGAGTTCCCGCCGGAGCCTGTCGTTGTGCCATTCACGCAGGCGGCGCGGGATCTGCTGTGGGAATATGAAGGCGAAATCATTGACCGGCAGAACACCAAGAACAGCGCCCTTGGGTCGATGCTGGACCGCAATCGCGAAATAGCAATGCGGGTGGCGCTGATTGTGGCGGTCAGCTTGGAGCAGGACGAAATCGGGGAAGAGGCCACGCGCTGGGCCATTGATTACGTCGATTTCTACAGCCAGCAGACCTATCAGGCGTTTGTGGAAAACCTGGCCGAAGGCGACAACGACAAGCTGCGCAAGCGCACGGCGCAGGCCATCAAGGAGGCGGGCGAGGTCGGCCTAAAGACCAGCGAATTGCTGAAAAAGGTTCCGGCGCTGGGCAACCTTGGAAAGATGCGGCGCGAAGACATATTCAGCGTCTTGGAAAGCGATTTTCCGATTGAGCGCATGTCGCAGGCCCCAGCGGGCGGGATCGGCAGGCCGTCGATTGTTTTTGTTTGGAAGCGGACAAATTAGGGCTTGCAATACTGTGCGGCATTTTTTAACGTGCCTGTGTTAGTAGAGTGAAAATCAGGAGACGACGATGGATAACATCGAAGCGCTCGCCCGCGACTGGCTGGAAGCCAAGCGGGCGGAAGGACAAGCCAACCGCAAACGCATTGCGATTGAAAAGCAGATTGCAGAGGCGTTGGACGTGCCAGGCGAGGGAAGCAAGACGCACACCTTGGACAATTTCAAGGTGACGCTGACGCAGCCGATCACGCGCAAGCTGGACGCGGACATCTGGGACGAGGTGAAGCACCGCATCCCTGCGCACAATCATCCGGTTGTGATGAAGCCGTCAGTCGATGCGACGGGCGTCAAATGGCTGATCAAGAATGAGCCGGATACGTGGAACAGCATCGCCGCAGCATTCACAACCAAGCCGGGCAAAATCGGCGTGAAAGTGGAGGAACTTTAATGGACTTAAAGGCGATTTTGGCGAGCCACAAGGAATGGCTTGAAAGCAAAGGCGAGCGCGGCGAGCGAGCATACTTGGCGGACGCAAACTTGCGGGACGCAAACTTGCGGTACGCAGACTTGCGGGACGCAGACTTGCGGGACGCAGACTTGCGGGACGCAAACTTGCGGTACGCAGACTTGCGGGACGCAGACTTGCGGGACGCAGACTTGCGGTACGCATACTTGCGGGACGCAAACTTGCGGTACGCATACTTGCAGGGCGCAAACTTGCGGTACGCAGACTTGCAGGGCGCAAACTTGGAGGGCGCATACTTGCGGGACGCAAAAATTCTGCCCGGATGGAAGCTAACAAAGGAAGCAGAAAAATAATGGCATACGACTTGACGAAACTGTCCAAACCGGACGGCAACCGCCCTGTAATCTGCACTATCTTTGGTGAGGCAGGCATGGGCAAAACGACACTGGCGGCGATGTTTCCCAAGCCGGTGTTTATCCGAACCGAAGACGGCACGCAGAGCCTTGTGGGCAACGACAACGTGGCGCTGTTTCCGGTCGCGCGGTCAAGTGACGAGGTGTTGGACCAGATTGAAAGCCTCGCCACCGAAGATCACGATTTCCAAACGCTAGTCATTGACAGCATCACGCAGCTTGCAACGCTGATCGAAGGCGAGATTGTGGACGCCGACCCGAAGGCGAAGAGCATCAACCAAGCGGGCGGCGGCTATGGCGCGGGCTATAACGCGGCGGCTGACAAGCACCGCACGGTGCGAGATTGGGCGGGTGCGCTGGCCTATGATCGGGGCATGAACGTGGTTTTCATCGGCCACGCCGACACCGAAACGCTGGACCTGCCAGACGCCGATCCTTATGCGCGTTACACGGTCAGGATGCACAAGAAAAGCCTGCCGAACTACACCGACAACGTGGATCTTGTTGGCTTTATCCGGCTTGAAACATTCATGCGCGGTGGGGAAGACAGCAAAAAGCGTGCGATCAGCACGGGCAAGCGGGAAATCATCTGCTTTCCGCAGGCCGCGAACGTCAGCAAAAACCGCTTTAACATCACGGAGCCTTTGCCATTCAGTTTTGAGGCTGGGTTTCCGTTTGCCGAATTTGTAGCAGAGAAGGAAAATGCACAATGAACCTCAACGGATTTGACGCCAACACGGTGGAACCGTCAGAAAGCCGCGACCCAATTCCGGCTGGCTGGTATAAATGCGCCATCACGGCCAGCGAGGAAAAGCCGACAAAGGCGATGACCGGCAGTTACTTGCAGCTTGATATCCAGGTTATCGAAGGCGAGCATCAGGGCCGCAAGGTTTTTGACCGGCTGAACCTGAACAACCCGAACCAGACAGCGGTCGAGATTGCGCAGCGCACGCTGTCGAGCATCTGCCGGTCGGTTGGCGTTATGACGCCGCGCGAAAGCAGCGAATTGCACGACAAGCCGCTGATGGTGAAGGTCGCGGTCAAGCCCGCAGACGGCACCTACGACGCCTCCAACGAGGTCAAGGAATATGCGGCGGCAGATAACGTGCAAGCCGCTCCTGCGGCGGCTCCTGCGACCTCTGGCGGATCGACGCCGCCTTGGAAGAGATAGCCACACGGCTAAGGGCAGCGCGGTGCTGCCCGCCCCCACCGGCGACCTTCGCCGGGGTCGGTGGGGTTTCTATTCCGGCAAGCGCCCGCGCGGGTGTTTTCCAGAGTAGAAGAGAGGAAGGCAAATGAACCTGGAAGGACACACCCAGCCCGCCGAGGTGCAGGCGATTTATGACCACTACAAGGCCAGCCGCAAAAACGACCACCGGCCACACTTGGGCGGCAGTCAGATCGGCAACGAATGCAGCCGGGCGCTGTGGTATCAATTCCGCTGGGCATGGTCGCCCGACTTTGACGGGCGCATGTTGCGCCTGTTTGAAACCGGCGACCGGGAAGAGGATCGCGTTGTGCAGAACCTCAAAGCAATTGGGCTTGAGGTTTGGGAGGTTGACCCAGAGACTGGCAAGCAGATCCACGCCAGCGCCCACGGTGGCCACTTTGGCCTGAGCCTGGACGGCGTTGTGCGCGGCCTGAAGGAAAGCAGCCAGCCGCATGTGTTCGAGTGCAAAACGATGAACACGAAAGGCTTTAAGCAACTGAAAGCCAAGGGCGTGCAGGAGGCCAAGCCGATCTACTGGGCGCAGATGCAGGTCGGCATGCACTTGTGCGATCTGGACCGGGCGCTGTTTGTAACGGTGTGCAAAGAGACTGACGAAATTTACATGGAGCGCGTGCGGCTGGACAAGGCCGAGGCCGTCAAGCTGGTAGCGAAGGCTGGGCAGATCATCTTTGCCGAGGAACCGCCCGCGAAGCTGAACGATGACCCGTCATTCTATCTGTGCAAGTTTTGCAGCTATGCGCCGGTCTGTCATGGCGGCAAGCTGCCGGAGGTGAATTGCCGAACCTGCGCCCACGTTACGCCGGAGGCTGACGGGACATGGAGTTGCCGCAACGGGTATGGCGAGGTTGGCGAGCAAGGCGGCTGCAATGACCACTTGTTCAATCCGTCCATGATGCCTTGGACGGTTGACGACGCTGGCAGTGATTGGGTTGATTATGTGACGCAGGACGGCGAGGTTGTCAGCAACGCGGGCAACAGCCGGGAGATGCAAGCGGAGGCGAACAAATGACGTTTACACTCAGACCATACCAGCAAGAGGCCATCGACGGCCTATACCGCTACTGGCAGAACGGCCTGGGCGACCACCCGCTGATCGTAGCCCCGACCGGCTCCGGCAAAACCGCTATCATTGCCCAGCTAGTGCGGGACGCCATGTCGTTTCCCGATACGCGTGTGATGATCCTGACGCACGTCAAGGAACTGCTGGAGCAGGGCGCAGAAGGCTTGCTGCGCATGTATCCCGAAGCTGACTTCGGATTTTACAGCGCAGGCATCGGCCAGAAGCGCACCGACAAGCCGATCACGTTTGCAGGCATCCAGAGCGTCTGGGAAAAGGCCAGCGAATTTATTCCCGCGCCGGATCTGATCTTGATTGACGAGGCGCACATGCTGCCGCGCAACGCAAACACGCGCTATGCTAGGTTCATCAACGACATGCATCAATGCAATCCGCAGGTCAAAATCGTCGGCCTGACAGCCACGCCGTACCGGCTGGACAGCGGGATGCTGCACGAAGGCAAGGACCGGCTGTTTGACGGCATCGCGCACGACATCCCTGTGGCTGACTTAATGGAGCAAGGCTTCTTGTGCCCGGTCATCAGCAAGGGCGGCTTGCGGCAGATCGACTTGAGCGATGTCAAAAAGCGGGGCGGTGAATTTGTCGAAGCCGACTTGGCGAGGGCCGCGTCCGATCCTGAACTGGTGAAGGAGACGGTGACAGAAATTGTCACCCTTGGTGCTGACCGGAACGGCTGGCTGGTGTTTTCGTCGGGCGTTGACCACGCCAATATGCTGGCCGAGGGCATCAGGGAGCATGGGCACAGCGTTGGCGTTGTGACCGGCGATCTAGGGTCAAAGGAGCGGGCGCAGATCCTGTCAGACTTCAAGGCTGGGCGGCTGCGCTGCATTGTGAACTGCAACGTGCTGACGACCGGCTTTGACGCGCCGAACGTGGATCTTGTGGCGATTGTGCGGGCGACGGCATCCACCGGGCTTTACGTGCAGATCGTTGGGCGGGGCACGCGGCTGCACCCCGACAAGGAAAATTGCCTTGTGCTGGATTACGGCGACAACGTGGCCCGTCATGGTTTCATTGACCAGATCAAGCCCAAGCGGGCGGGCGGCTCCGGTGACGGGGAAGCGCCGGTCAAGGCTTGCCCAGATTGCCAGACCCACCTGCCAACGGCGGTGCGCGTCTGCCCAGCTTGCGGGCATCAGTTCCCAGAGCCGGAGTTGAACCACAAGCAAGCGGCCTACGGCGGGGCGATGATGTCGAGCCAGGTCGAGAACGAATGGATGGACGTGACGGGCGTTGACTATGCGCGATGGAAAAAGCGGGGCGGTGACGGCACCAATCCCGACACGCTGCGCGTGACGTACCATTGCGGCTTGACGAGCGTTAGCGAGTGGCTTTGCCCTGACCACGGCGGCTATGCAGCCAGCAAGTATCAGGCACGCAAGGCTGTGCTAGGGTCAACGGCTGATACGCTGGAGGAATGCTTGGAGGAATGCGATGGTTGGAATGTGCCGGGCCGGGTCTTGGTTCGACCGGAAGGCAATTTCCACAAGATCATGCAATTCGATTACAGCACGCAGCCGGTGATTGAGGTTCCCGCGCACCAGATGACGCGCGAGGACATTGACGCCATGATTGAGGATATTCCGTTCTGATGACCGTCCCGACCGAACACGCCGAGCAAGTCGGCTTTGTGCAATGGTTTAGGGCGCAGTTCCCGCGCGTCCTGATCTTTGCAATTCCCAACGGCGAAAAACGGGCGATCAGCGTGGCAAAACGGTTGAAGGCGGAAGGCGTCGTTGCGGGCGTGCCAGATCTGTTTGTGCCGGAATGGGGCTTGTGGATTGAGATGAAGCGCAAGACGCGCGGGCGGCTGTCGCCGGAACAAAAGGCGATGATTACCTATTTGGAGACGATTGGGCAGACGGTCATTGTTGGTCGGGGCGCGGGCGATGCGAGCAAGGAGGTTCTGGAATGGCTAAGGAGAAGAAGCGCAAGCTGACGCGGTGGAACGCCTGGCTGGATTACATCGAAGCCGACCACCCCGAATTATACAAAATCACGCAAGCCGAATATGAGCGGAGCATCAACTGCCAGATTGAAGCACAAAAAAAGGCCCAGCGCGAGGCTGGGCCAGTTCAGGGAGGAAAGCATGAACCTACTTGAACGAGAATAGGCGGCGCGGCAGGTCTTGGTCAAGCTGCTGTTCGCAGAAATCGAACCAGCTTGCAGGCAGCACATCGCTGCGCCGAGCGCGGATGATCCGGTCGCGCTTAACGCGCAGCCGTTCAATCATTGTCTCAACGCCGATTGCGTCAACTATTTGTTCAGGTGTGTTCATGCTCCAAAATATAGCGGCAAAAAAAATCGGGTAAATCGAAAAAAAGTGCCGTTGGCCTATTGCAGTCCAAGGCCATTGGCCCTATATTATAGTCATAGCAAGAGAGGAAAGACGATGACAATCACTATCACCGCGCTGACAAATGACCGCGCCCGACTGATCGAGAAAAAAGCAACTTTTCAAAACGACGAGCGCATGGCTGACGTCACGCTTGGCATCTGGGAAAAAGAAGGCTTCATCGTAATCAAGGCCGAAGAATACTAATCAACGGGGCTTTGGCCCCGCCCATCAACCCCAAGAGAGGAAAGACGATGAAAACACTCGCTGAAAAATATCCTGAAGTGATTAAACGCTTTGAATCGCTCGGCTTGGACAGCATTGCAGCACTCTGCCATCGCCATTACCGGCACATAGACATGGATCGACAGCTTGGCACCAACAGCGCCGTTTCAAAATGGCTCACAGGCCAACACCTTCCGTCACGCACAATGGAAGAACGAGCGCAGAAGGTGCTGGGTGCAGTCTCTTCTGAGCGCGATCCTGCCCCTACCGCACCGGATAACAACATTCTGATGGTGGTTTGTCCGACCGGATCGGAAGCAAAGGTCCAGCGCGTTCTGGAGATGATGGGCTGCGAAGTGGAGGTGATCTGAATGACCGCAGAAGAATTTAAGGAAGCCCGCCGCTGGCTGAAATACAGCCCAGACGCGCTGGCAGAGGAATGGGGCGTGGATGTGTCCACAATCCACCGATGGGAGCGCGGCGCACGCAAGGTATCGCCAATCGCCGCCTACGCCATCCGGTTGATGATGGAGAATGTGAAATGAACGTCGATGATGAAATCAGCCTGCGCCTCGTCATTGAACAGCACGTCAAGCGGCTGAACGCAGAACTGGTCAAAGCCCACGACGCTGGGCTGAGACCGCAGATCCGCAACATGCCTGTTATGCACAAAGACAAGGCAATGGCACAATTGTTCATTTTCATGGAGCAAGAGACATGACCACCAAGAAACCACTTCGCCGTGCGGTGGGAACAAAACTGTATCATTACGCAAAAGATGAGCGAGTAGCCGGGCCATCCCCCCGCTTGTGGGGCAACTCCTCGGGCCTAATGGGCGACTGCTCCGGCCTGACGGGCGACTGCTCCGGTCTGACTGGCCACTGCTCCGGTCTGCGGGGCGACTGCACCCACCTGTGGGGCGACTGCTCCGACTTGACTGGCTACTGCTCCGGTCTGCGGGGCGACTGCACCGGCCTAACGGGCGACTGCACCGGCCTAACGGGCAACTGCTCCAACCTAACGGGCGATCTGTCAGGAATACCGAAAGATCAGCGCCCGTGCAATATTTCGGAGTGGGTGCAATGAACGGCTGGCCAACTGAAACACGCGCCGCACGGATGCAGGAGTTAAACGAAGCCGCCAAGGCACAAGAACGGGCGCATGAGGCGCTGCACGGCATGCCATTCGGTGTGATGCTGCACGCAGTCCTGGCGCACATACAAGCCCGCCCAGAGGGCACCGCAGACGAGGTGGCGGCGCTGGGCAAGGCACTAAACGCACTGGCATGGGAAATGGAGAGAACGAAATGAGTGGTATAGTCAGCAAGATAAAATCGAAAATTCGCGTTGATGACTTTGATCTGGCAACAGCAGAAGGCCGAGCCGAGTTTGATCGGGTGCTGAGAGGCCACCTTGCGGAAATAGAGGACGAACTAGTCAGGCGACACGCGGGCGACATGATGCGACCATGGCGAAAAGAGATATTCGAAGAGGCTGTTTCGCCCCGGCAACGTGCAGTTTGACATTTGGAGATAAGGAATGAGTGAAGACCTACCGATTAGGCGCGTCAGAACGTGGCAAGCCGGGCTGCTTAATCAAAAAGCGATAAAGCTCTGGAATAGCAGGGCGTTCCAATGGCAGCAAAGACTGGGGTGGCAGTTGAGGGGCAGCAAGTCCGTCACCATCCGCCGCCTTGGAGTTGCCCTAGAGGATTGGTGCGGCAGGCGGTTGCGCAAAGCAAACGGGGGTTACAAGATTTGACGGCCCAAAACCAGAAGCATGACACGCCCATGCACGCACACCGGCCACGGCGCAACCCGACCACGGTCAAGTCTCGATTGGCATCGTCGGAGAACGCCAGAACCAGAAACGGCAAAATCAAGGTATCGTTATCAACCGCCCCGTGGGGCAACAAAACGGAGAAAGCAAAATGAAACCGATTATCCTGACCACCGTCGCAGCCCTGTCCGTCGCAGCCTGCGCACAATCGCCAAGCGCAATCCAGCCCGTTTCAAAGTGGCCTTCGGGCTGGTGGATATTGCCAGCCTTTATCGGTTCAGTCATGTTCTGGGTCTACGTTATCACCTGGGCCATGACCTGACAGCAATCCCGGCGCCGGGGACCAGGCGCATTTATACAGACAGAAAAGGAGCCTCTAGTAAAAGCACTTCCCAAACACGACTTGGGGGCCATTGCGCCCCCCCTTTTTTATGGCACCAGATCTGCAAAGGCCGGGCAGGCGTTGGCAAAATCAGCATACGCCCGCTGAATGGCCTGCTGTGTCGGCACTGTGTCGCCACGAGACCGAGTGGGCAGGCTCTGCCCCCAGACCTCGCACAGCGCCCGTTCAGTCGCGGTAGCCTGCGTCATCGTATTGTCGCAGCCGGTCATCCCGATTGAGGCGCACATCATCACGAATGCGGTCAGAATTTTCACGGTCTTTCTCCTGTGCCTTGCGGCGTTCATCGTTTCGCCCGGCTCGCTTGCCGCCCAGCCACATGCCAAAAGTTGCAGCAATCAGGGTCAGCGCCCCGGCGATGTAAGGCGCGAACGGAGCCAGCAAGCCGGTCATGCAGACTTGCCCACGGGCGTTGTTGTAACCATGCGCAACCCCTTGTTCGCCAGCGCAACGCCCACAGTGTAGAGCGGATAATACTCAGGCGGGATGATTGCGCCGACTTCCGGCATACCGCCCAGAAACACGATCACGTCCAACACTGGCGCAATCGCAACCAGCACATTGAACAAGATGGTTTTGTAGCCCTTCATCTCAGCCCCCAGTGAAAAAGTTGATGGTCCAGTTAACGCCCGCACCAAACGCCCCGCCGATGATAGCGCTAAGTGCGACCAGCGGCGATATGCGCCGCGCTGGCGGCTGTTCTTCTGGCAGTGGGTGGGTGACTTCCTCCCCGCCGTCCATAAGCCGCAGAGCCTCGTCTTGGGTCAGCGTGCGAGCGGGCGACCAGATGACGTGACGGGCCGCGTTGACCTGCCAAACCACGATTGGCTCGCTGGGGTAGATGCCGTCGCGGAACAGCCGTTGTTCAGCCTGACGGCGCGGGATGATTTCTTCCGGCTTGGTCCAGTTCATAATCTGTTCAGCCGCCTTTGCCCGGTCGCCAGCGTTCAGGGTCTTGACCCACGTCGCGGTGCCAATTGCCCCGGTGTTGTAGTGGAAGCTGACCGCTGCATCGAACTCATGCTGCGTGACTGGCACCGTAATGGCCCGGTCAACGTCGGCCTCATATTTTGCGAGGTCCGCACTGAACACGTCAAACACGCGCCGCAGTTCCGTGTCGAGGTCTTCCGGCATACCCGCAGGCAATTCCGCAGGATAGGGAAAACCAGCCGCCGCAGTGTGCCCGACGCCGTATGTCTGCACGCCCACGCTATCGAAATACGGCCCCGGCACGATGCCTTCGTGCCGCACGATCGCGGCGATGCCTTTGTCAGAGGTTTTCATTCTGCTTCACCTTGTAAGCCCGGATCGTCATGTACGCCATGACCAGCGTATTGAAGCCGAACCATATATAATTGTTGAAGTGCGCACCCCAGGCGTTTCCAGCCATAAAGGCTGCTGTCCAGCCCATTTGCGCGATGATGTAAGCGGCTATTGCCACGCCCCCGACAACGCCCTCAAGAGTGACCCGCTTTGCGGTGAATGCGCCGTAAAACAGCAGGCCCACAGCCCAGACCAGAGTTATGGCGTCAAGATAGATTGGCATTCGTTGGCCTCCCCGTGGCTATACGAATAGTAGACGTCAATGGCTGCGAGCATGATAACCAAGCCCGCGACCAAAGGTAGGGCCCGTGTCACTTTCTTAACCCTCCGTCATACACGAACGCCATGAGGGCGGCGACAATGGACCCGACAAAAAACAGGTAGATTTTCTGCCCAAAGTCCTTGCGGCTCTGCTCGCGCTGCGTCACGCCATCCAAGACAAGCGTAAGCCGGTCTAGCGCTCGTTCAATGTTTTTCAGCGTCTCTTGCATTTCCTTTACGTGCAGTTTGTGCGCATCCTCCAGTTTGTCCAAGCGTTCGATCAAATGTGAGTAGCTTTGTTCGACCATCTTAATCCCCTCTCAATGGGCCGCGCCGCCTAAAGAAAGGCTGACGCAGGTTCTCGTGTTAGTGTCATGGTGTTTCCCTGTACAGTTAGTTGGTGTACTTAGTTGTCACACGCCAATCCACAACAGACCCAGAAGACGGGTTGTCAGAATTGATTACGAAACTGGCGGCAAGCTTTGTTGTCCAAGTGAACACTTCTCCCGCACCATTACCAGCCAGTGCAATTTGGTAAGAAGTCCCCGGTTGAGCTTGTCCAAACACGACAGTGGCGGTTCCGCTAGACAACGTAGCTGCCCCCTGCTCTGAATGGTATTGTGCAGAACCTTGAAGACGAACGCGGTCCCGAACACTAATTGTTCCACCCGCTGTATCCGAAGTGTTTCCAGATAGTTTCAGATCAATCTCATTCCACGAGTGGTCAGAGCCGCCTACATACCAACCGTGATTGCAGCTATCCATTTTAAGGTAGACACGGCTATTTTGAAGAACCCCTCCTGATCCGGTCAGTAACGCACGACAGGGATTAGCACCGTCATCTGTACCGGAAAATCCGGTAATATGGCCATCAGCAATAGTGTTACGCTGCCCCCTCAAAACTAGTCCAGTACGTACATTTGCCGCCTTGTTCGATCCGTCCAGACCAATGTGTCCAATATGACAGCCCGATCCAGACAAAGTTACAGCCGCGTCAGCCCCGATGTTTTCGCACTTCACGTCGCCGATGGACATACGGTTTCCAGTCAGTTGTATTGACGACCCTGCAAACCCATCCAAGCCAGAATACGTGTGCATCATGCCTACCTGAGACCGAAAGTGGTCCCAGATGATGTCTTCACCTGTGATGGAACTCTCAGAAACAACCTCGTGTGCGTACTCAATCCCGTCGGAGTTCCAAATGCCCTTGCCGCATGAATATGCATGAATTGTATTGACGCTGTGCTTTGCATTTGTATTAGCGAGAGAGTGGGAGTAGTAGCCGTATCGCGCACACCGCTCCACGATCACTTTGTTTACATAGCCATCATTTGGACCAGTATAAACAAACCCGTCCTGTCCACACTGTGCGGCCCGCAAGTAATGCACTTCTGTTTCTGGGTCTTCTGTGTAGGCAGTGTTTGAAAACTCCGCGCACTCGGAGTAAAATCCGTCACCTCCGGCTCGGACGGTTAAAATTGTACCAACGTAATAGCGTTTGCCGTAAAACAAAATGTTATCTTTTGTTGTTACATCATTCCCGGTAGCAAACCTGTTGCCATCCACCGTCAGGTTATTCAGGCCAAATCCAGTCGGCACTCCGTTAGCCTCTTCCCCCTCAGACGTGCCAGTCAGCGTATCGAAATCCTTGGTAATGACAACCGCATCATTTGTGCCGCCATTGTACGTTGTGTTGTCTGGGCGTTTCAAGAATGTTGCTTCGGGCGCAGCACCGACTAACAGCACATTTGGGTAAAGCACAATACGATCTTCGGCCATATATGTGCCTTCCGGCAGCCACACGGTGCCGCCACCGTCAGAGTTTGCCGCCACAACGGCCTTGTTGATCGCAGCAGCACTGGACGTTGATCCGTCTCCTAAGGCACCAAATGCCTCGACGTTATACCCGCTTGCCCCCGGTAGAACCTCAAACTGCTGCGTGCCAGCATTCGTAACGTCACCGCCTGAAGCTACTGACTTGTAGTAGTGGTCACCCTCGATCACATGGAAATACAGACCAGCAGTGTACGTAGCTGTGTCTGCCAGTAGGTCGGCCACAGTGTCGTAGGTCTTCTCTAGGCCCGTAACCTCATTCAGTGACGCGATATTGATAAGACTAAGCGGGAATACTTGGGGAGATGACCCGGAACCCAGCGTGATGATGTAGTCGTCAGCCGCCGCGAAAAACTCGAAGTCTCCATTTGCATCTGCGTTAAACGGGTTTGTCAGTGCCGATCCGCTTGTGGCCGCATCGAACAGGCTCGCAAGCGCATTGTCTGATCGCCGCCTCACCTCAATTTGCGCGCTGCCAATCGTGTCGCCAGAGCCATCAACCGCCGTTGCCTTGTATCCTGGGAGTGCCATTAGTCGTGTTTCCTTGTGTCAATGACCAAAAATGCGCCAGCACCAACGCATCGCCTAACAGAGCCGGGCAGTGTTACCCAAGCCTCGCAATAATGCCGCCGCGCCGGGAATGCTCCGCTTTCGGTGTTGTCGATTGTCAGGACGAACACGTTATCAGCGATTAGCGTAATCTCACCACCTGTCAGGCTGGCGCTGTAGAGATTCGTCCCTGATATGTTGTTTTGCCAGATGTCGAACGTGATTTCAGCCGCCAAGCTGTAGTCTGTCGTTGCGGCATCCTTGAACTGAAACGTCTTGTCAGCGTTTTGGGCGATCTTCAAATCAAGCGGGAAAATTCCATCACAAAACACGTAGCTCACCCCCACAACTTGCAGATCGTTTTCTCGAATTGACGCAACGCAGGGAAGCAGCGAAAGCCCCTGAACGACGCGCCGCTGCGGAATAGCAATCATTTCGCATTAGCCTCCCTCTCCATTCTGTCAAGCAGCGCCCGAAGCCGGGCAATCTCAACGGTGTCTTCCTTTCGCGGCTTTTGCACCACGCGGATCTTCTCTACCGGCACCTCGACGCGCTCGGTCTTGGTCACGATCTTCTCTACCGGCACCTCGACCCGTTTCGTGATAATCTTTTCGGCGGGCGCCTTCCGCAACTGCTCTGCCCGCAGATCGGCTTTGAGTTGCTTGATCACGTCATTCTGCTGGCGCAGTTGCTGCCGCATTTCCGCCTTGGTTGGTTCCTTGCTCATGTCGCAGCCTCTCCACCATCAAGAGTAACGTGTACGCCAAAGGTCAAGTCAGTCGCTCCACTGAACCGCAACGTAGTGATGCCGCTGGTCTTGGTCACAGTCGCGGAGTGGGCAGTCGTTGATACGGCCTCCACCTCGCCCGTCGCTTCGATCCAGTAGCCGCTAAGGACGCGGCTGCTACTTGCAGGAACGCTGACCAGAGTTTGAGCCGTGCCAAACGTGCCGTCGCTGACATTGACAGAAACGTTCCTTGCAATGCCGCCGGAATTGGTCACGTTGATGAAAAATCGCGCCCCGCCGTAGTTGGTCACGTCAAAGTCTACGTTGCCGCTGGTCCCTGCGCCGGTTGCGTGCTTCATTGCCAGCTTAGGCGCACCCGATGCACCCTCCGCAAAAGCCTCGACATTCTCAAGCGCAGCCGTGCCGAACTCTGATGTAACAGGATCATCCGGCCCGGTGTTAATCGTAGATGGGTCTGTCCAAGTTGCCATCAGGTCGCATCCTTAAAAAAACAAGTACGGGCCGGTGCCGTCGCTAAATTCTAACGTATTTTCGTCCACGAAGTAAGTGCCCTTTGTTTTCTCTGCATCTGTTGACGATCCGTAGACAGCCCGGCTGTTTTCCGTGATGAACCCGTAACGCCCGTCAAACTGGTAATCTTGCGCCTTGGCTTTGAACCGATGCCCCCCGACAGTTTCTTCAATAGAGGTGATTTGCATCTGCGTGGCGAGGTTATTGCCGGTTTCGTCCTGTATTAGCCTGCTTTGGATTGTGACCGGGGAAGCCACGGCAACACTGGCCTCGTCCTTTACATCAAATTCGAACACAAACTGCCTGGGCGTGTCCCTGTAGCGGTTGAGCAGCCTTTTGACAGCCGGAGTTGCGACTGAGTAATTGCCAGCCTCGCCTAGCCACCGCGAGAATATCTCGTAGCTTTGGGTCTGGTCATACTCCAACTTGCTTTCGGCCTCCCCATCAACAGCCACCGCAACGCGCCGGAAGTTGTCTCCGTCGGTCGTGCTTTGGGTGTAGTCGATGACGCCGTGGTAGAAGAACACCCGCGACAGGCGCTGGTCGTAAAGGTCAGCCGTGTTTGATTTGTCCTCAATGAAAGTCACACCGTCTGACAGCGCCGGAGCCGTTTCGCCCACATCAAGCGGCCTGTTGGCCCGCATACGGATTTCTTGGTCTTCGTCGTCCCACCACCAAATGACGCCAAACTGCGAAAGCTCGGCCAGCAGCGTAGTTACGCCGGTTGGCTTGGTAATGATTGTGTTCAAGGAGTAGGTCGCAAGCCACCGCTCCCCCTCGCTTGTCCACGCGGATGTGTCGATATAGGAGGCGTCGATGCCCGCATAGTTGGTCATCAGGTCGATTGCGACCGAGGCAATGGTTGCATCGTTAGCCACGTAGCACGTCTGGAAGGTGTCATCGGCGCTGTGACTGGATGCGGTAGACCCGCCTTGCGCCCGCGCCGTCAGTGTTATCGTATCGCCTGACCGGGTGAATGTGACGATCTCAGAGCCAATGGCTGCGGTTCCCGACGCTGGGTATTCATCGCCCACATCAGCCGGGACCAGATCAAAGGATGGCAGGCCGCTTTCTGCCACATCCACAGCGAGCCGCCCTTGGCTGGCCGCAGGGGCTTGAGCTTTCTTGTCCCCCGCAAGGTCTAGCACATCGCTGGCCGTGATGGTGACGTTGCCTGCTGCGTCTGGCCCGGCCCACTCTGTCACCACGTAATTGCGCGTCCGCATGGTTGCCACATCGTCGCCAACGTAGCCCTCTTTCACTCGCAGCGCCCGGCCTACATAGTACGGGAACCGACGCCGCAGCTTGCCGAAGAACGTGCCGCGCTCCTGCGGATTATAGCCGCCCTCGTCAGTCTGCGCCGTGCCATCGACGCGCCCGGCCTGATAGTTATCAAACCATATGTCGCTGTCCGTGAAATCCTTTAGCTTGACCGAGATGCGTGCCCGCTTGCCGAGACTGCCCAGCCGGTCGTTGACGCCGCCAAGGTTAATTTCTGTCGGGTTGGTGCTGACCGATTGCAGCGCCGGATAAATGCGCTCAGAACGCGGTATGCCGTTCTGGTTCTTAGCAAACCGCAGCGTGGTTGTATTGGCGCCTTCATGCCCAACAGGCTCAAAGTCGGTTGTATCATAAAACCGAACTTCGCTGATGGTGCCGTTGTAATTCGCGCCGCTTTCGTCAGTTGGATAAGCACCGTTGACGCGCCCCACAGCGCCGGGGGTTGTCCCGGCCCAAACTGAAAAAATCCCAACGGCTGTGTCGGTTCCCAAGAGGGTCACAGTGCTTGTACCTTGCTCCCAGAACCAAAGTTCAATCGTATTAGTGGCAACGAAAGCCTGACCGTAAATCGTGCCGGTCGTGCCCAGCAGGCCAGAAAGATTAAGATCCAGCTTGGCGCAATTTGCTGGCTTGCCGGAACCGCCATCACCCACCCGCCAAACCAGGTTGCCAGACGTGTAACCTAAATATGCTCCCGTCCCGGCACCGCCTAATTCCCAGATGCAACCATCTGGATCAGCAGATGGAATTGACAAGCTGGCCGCAAAGAACAGATTCGCGTTGCGAACGAAGCCGGTGCTGGTAAAGGTGTCTAACTGCTCAAACTTCCGATCTGGCCCGCCGCTCGGCTCGGCAGGTGCGCCAAAGTTCACCTTGTTCTGGCATGTCGCATAGGTGTTGTAACACTTGCGCACGCCGGTCGTGCCCAGCGCAGCCGTGCAAGGGTTGCTGCCGTAGGTTAGGCCGCATCGGTTTACATCCAGTTCAATGATTTGCAGAAGTTCACGGTTCATCGTAGAGCCTCATGTTCATCTCAAACGACATTAAGTCTCGCGGCCCGCTGTTCGTCGGTGCAATCGTGTTGCCATCCCGCCAGCAATAAAACAGGTCGCCGTATTTTGTCGGACGCCACGCCCAGAACGAGCCGTTGCCGTTGTTAAAGTGGTTCATAAAACCCTTGAAGTCGGTGCCACGGATGAAGGTCGGATCGACGTTCTGCACTGTTGCGCTGGCGCTAGACCCCTTGCGCGTAACAGCCGCGCCCAGCAAGTTGCCGCCTTGGCTGACATTGGACTGCAACATGACGTTGGTCGGCGTGATTGGTGGCGTGTAGCCCTGATAAAAGCGCCGAGGAATGGTCATCACAGTTCCCCAATATGCAACCGCGATCTGCACGTCATTGCTGCCAGCGTTGGTGACATATATGCGCCAATAGTCGGCGCTTACCTCGTCAAAGTAGAATAATATCGCCTGATTGTCTGACGGGCTGATGACGCCTGCCCCGGCGTCTAACCATGATGACCCGCTGTTGGTGCTATACTGCACCCGCACCGTCGCGCCAATCGTGCCGATGTTGTGCGCCGCAATGGCCACCGCATTCAGAGACTGCGCTGAAGCAAAAATTATTTGCAGTGCCGCGATGCCGCCGCTCGGCGAGGCTATCCAAGCGTCATACGTTGTGCCAGTTGCCGACAGCGCCGCGCTTTCCACCTCGGTGCCGGTGGCCGTGCTAAGGGTGCCGGATAGGCTTTCCCAGAACACAATCGGGTTATTGCTGGTTCCGTTGGTCGCCAGTTCTGCGGCCTTGTTTGGTCCGATAAGTACAGTCATTAGGCAAAACTCACTCTTAGGCCACGGTCGCCAGCTTCATCCTGCAACCGGTCAAACAGGCTTTGAATGCTGGCCCCGCTGATAAATTCGTCTGCGCTCATGCCACTAAGGCGCACATCAAGCGGGGCTGCGGCAGGCGCTGCTGCGGCTGATGCACCAAATGAACCGCCGCCACCGCCACCTCCTCCACTCTTAATGGCGTTAACCGCGTTCATACCCGCCGCAAGAACACCAGCTGCCGCAGGAATCTTAGCGTACCAAGGCAACTCAGGATTAGCCAAAGTCTGGTTAAATGCTCGATACGCATTGATAAGCGCCTCAATCGCGCCGAACTTCCTAGAGACTTCAACCATCTGCTGATTGCCGCTTTGAAACGCATTTGCCATGTCGCCTAAGAACTGATCTGCCTTTTGAAGATCCGTGCCATAGCGATACGCATCAATGGCGGTCATTTTGTCAGCGTGTTGCGACTGCGCCTGCTCCATCAGCGCATTGTATTCCTGCTGGGTCAAAAGCCGCTGCTCCAGCGCCTGCTGCAATGTTTCTTGCTGGCGCTGGAAAGATGCAATCTGCTGCTCTTCCTGCGTCATTAGGGCATTTTGAACGCTTTCAAGTTCAGAAATCAACGGATCGGCACCGCCACCGCCACCAACATCCGGCTCATCGGGGTATCCCCGATCAGATGGAATAAATCTCCCAGCGCCGCCAAACGGGTCTAAAGGGTCTTGGCCTAAAGCCTGCAACTTGAGTGCTTCTGCCAAAGATATGTTGAGGTTTGCAGCAAGTTTTGCTGCTGCTAGGGCAGCGGCATCAACGCCTGCAACAATATCAACGCCGCCCAAAATCAAAGCGTCAACAGCTGCTTCGCCGATCTTGACCTCTAGTTGAGAAACAGCCCTTAAATATTGTTCTGCGCGTTTTCTAGCAATTTCTTGTGAGCCAGTAATTTCGGTCAATGACTTAGCGAATGCAGCCGCCTGTCCAACCAAGTCGTCCATTGTGGATTTGGTGTCATCAACTGCTGAGCTGCCGTTGTTTAACTCGTTATTTACTTGCCGCTGTGTGATCAAATGTTCTTGCATGGTTGCTAGCCGATTGGCGAGCAATTCAATTAAATCTCGCTCTTCCTTGGTTATCTCTCCATTTTCACTAGCAAGTTGCTTTGTAATATTCAGCAATCGCAATGTGGCCTCTGCTTGCCCTTCTAAGTCACCCTCAGATGCTTGCAAAGCTGCTTGCGCTCTCTTAAATTCGCCTGTTAATTCACGTGCCCTATCTCGCGCCTCGCGTGCTGCCTTACCAGCAGCAAGAAAAATATTGACATCAAAAAAATCAGCCACGGCGGCGCGTCTTTCACCACCGCCCGCCACGCCAAAAAGGTCTGCCAAAGACTGAGCAACGCCATCGATTGCCTCTTGAGCCTTTTCATCTGCGATCTGTTGAAGCAGTTCGTAAGTGGTTTTTAATCCGGCAGCACCTTCGCCAAATTTTTCTTTCAGTTCCGAAGTGGTCATCGTAGCTTTTTCTGATGCTTCGGAATATGCGTCTAACGCATCTTTCAGTTTTTCAACCTTGTCTTCTAATGTGAGCGTTTCGCCACCCATCGCTGAAAAAGCGAAAGCCAATGCCGGAATGCCAACACCAGCCAACACACCAACGACAGCACCGATTGCGCCAAAACCGCTGGCAAGCTGCGGCAGCTGCTGTGCGAACACAGTGCTGGCCCGCGTGCCCATTGATAACTGGACCGCAATATCCTGAAGCTGAAAAGACGTGTTTTGAATTTTGGCACGGGTTGAGCCGGAAATGTTGCCCAGCTTCGCCAAGCTGCCGCTGAACCCCTTTGTGCCTTTGTTGGCCTTGTTTGCCTGCGCATCAAAGCTGGCAAGCTGCGTCTTGGCCTTTGCCAGATCAGACTGAAGGTCGGCACTGTCGCCGTTGATTTTTACGTTAAGGGCTGCGAGTTCCGTCATTCATCTTTGCCTTATGTCTGGCCCTTGCATCGGCCCATTCAGCCTGTGAAAAGCCGCTCCGCGCGGAACCGCCCTTCGTTAAATCTTCGACCCTTTTGTTTTCAGCAATCTTGCCATCTAGTTCGACCCACCAATCACAAACGGGCAAAGCCCAGAACTCACTTGGCTGTATGCCCCATGACCGGGCCGCTTGATACGCATTGCGCTCGAAAGCGGCCCATGTCACTCCCCCGACGATGCACCACTGTCCTCGCCATCCAGTTCCTGCGACTTGGGCGTCACAATCATGGCGATATAGTCTAGGGCAATGGTCTTGGCCTCAAGAAATCCATTTTCAACGACCATTTCCTGCACCTTTTCCAGCGTCATATCGCGGCCAGCCGCTTTAATGCCGATGTGCAAGATCGTCGGTACATTCTTGACCGTGAATTGCCATTTCGGGTGATATACCTGCCCCACGCCCGACAGCATGGCCTCAATCTGCGCCTCACGGGCAATGGCAAGTGGATCTCCTACCTGCTCAGACAGATCAGACGCTGCGCCGAACGTGGCAGCAAGTTCAAGTTCATGGCCTCCGAGTGACGCCTTTAGCTTTCGCATAGATCACCTTATGCCGAGGATGCGGTGTAAGTGACCGTTCCGCTGGATTGGAATGTGGCAGAAAATTCCACAGCGCCATCATGCTCGCCGTTCATCTCAAACGATGCCAGATGGAAGGTGCCGCTTACGTTGCCGGGCGAGGCCAGCGAAGAAGGCAGGTCAATCTGCAACGTTTCGCCAGTGGTGCTGGCGTTGTAGAACTCAGCAAGCAGAACCTCATCTGATGAAATGCCGCCAACAGTGACTTCCACCGCTTTGACGCCAGGTGTGGCAAGCAGAGTGCGCCATCCGCTGTCGTCGTCAGTGGTCACGTCCACCATTTCATTGGTGTTGGTCATGCCACGTGTGCGAACACCGACCAGCGTGGTCGCGTCCCAATCAATGGTCAGTGATCGACCGTTAAAGCCAGCCATGTTTAGTTCTCCTTCTGGATCGTTAGCCGGAACCGCATGACGCCGTGCCGGGTCTCCCCGTCTGGGTCACGCATCGCTTGCGAAAACTCGCACAGGCAATCTACCACATTATAGCCTGTCTTGGATAGAGCACCGCGATTAAGAATATCGTAGACCTCACCCATGATGGATTTGGTCTGTTTGAAACCCGCTGTCCTGCTCCAAATATGGACGGTCAGTGTTATCTCTTTGCCGAGAGTGTCGTCTGTGTCCCACGCCGTTGTGGTGTCGTCACCGATTACGACATACGGGAAGTTCTGGCGGGGCATACCCTCCGGCAGATAAGGCGCATCGTCATAAACCCCCGCTGTGATCTGGCCGTTCAGTGCGTCAAAAATAATCTCTTGGGCTGCTGTTTCAAAACTCATAGCCGCGCCTCCAGCTTGGCCTTGAGTTCCTTCGCCACGCCTTCTGCCGCTTGGCGAAAACTGCGCTCAAGCCACGGGCGTGCGGCCATCTTGGAAGTGCCAAATTCAAGATATGCGCCATAGACAATATTTGTCCCGACTTTGGCCCGAATGTTTGCCGGTGTCGCAAGGATGCTTTCGACATTGCTTGCTAATAGACCCGTATCACTCATCGGATATTGACCTCGCGCTGACGCAGTGTGAGGCACGCGCGGCTCGCCTTTGCGCAACCGACCTTGGGCATCAGTCCAGAAATATGTGTCATAAGTTCGCCCGCTGGCCGGGCCTCGCTGTATGCCTCGCACTGCTTCGTTCTGAGTATCCATCGCCACGTCGTTGATGGTATCAACCAGCAGTTCCTCGCTCAAATCGCCCAGCTTGCGCAGATCGGCAAGCAAGTCGTCCAGCCCTTCAAGTTTGATTTTTACCCGGCTCACGATGGCTCACCTTCAGTTAGCGATAATTCCAGCCACTCGCCTGCGTCGTCCACATCTACGATTGCCGTGATGTTGTACGTCCTGCCCCGGTAAACCACCCGGTCAGCCGCGCTGTAATAGGGCGCACCCTCTGCATTGCCCCGGAAGCGTATGACAGCACGCACAGAGATGCTTGGCTGTATCCGCATGGCCTGCACCCGCTCGTTGCCGCTCATGGGCTTCCACATCGCCCACACGGCGTCCCCGGCGCTCCACGTCTCTGTCCAGCCGCCCATGCCATCCGCGACCTGCGTCTTGGTCTGGATGGTGATGCGACTGCGTAGCTGCCGCGCGTTATATTTGGAGCAGCACTTCATTATTGTTGACACCTTGTTTTTTTTTGCGCAAGACTTCCCATGCAATAAAGGAGAGTGAAAAAATGAACAGCAATAGATACGGAACATTTAGCGAGCGCAATATGGGAATCCTGAATGCCCGCTTGTCTGGCGAAACGCTTGAAAAAATCGCAAAAAATTTTGGCATTACACGCGAGCGTGTTAGACAAATTCTTTATAAACAAGCAAGGATTTGCAAAAGCATCCCAAAAGTTCAGGAGGAAAACGATAGGCTTCAAAAGGAAGTTGTCACCCTTAAATCTGACATTGCTCGCGCTGGAGTTCCAACACTGACCGAGGTTGACTCGAACACTCCACTTAAAGACCTTGAACTGAGTGTCTGGCTTTGGAATTGCATTGTTAATGCTGGTCATCAAGACATGACCGTTAAGGATGCATCCAGATTGCAAGATACATATTGGCTTTCTCTCCCAAACTTGGGCAGAAAATGCCTTAACGAGTTGAGAGATGCACTTCACCATGCCAGTTCGTCAGCCCGGCGATAGGGTGCCAGCAGCCGCTTGATTTCTGCGGTCATGCCTTCGCACCCGTCATAAATCTGCTCAACATAGCTGCGGATTGCTTGCAGGATTGGGTCAGGGATAGAGCCGCTGCCATAGCCCGCGACATACGTCACTTGCACCGCGTCCTGCGCCCGCAGATCAGACGGCCAGGTCTCGCCTTCGTTGAGGTATATGCGCCCGCTTTGCAGATCCACTTGATACTTGGTGTCGCTGTAGGTGCTGGCGTTGTTGCCCCGATCATACGTCACAACGCTTGTGACGCTTTGCAGCGGCGGGAATGGCACGTCAAGCGTCTCACCGCCGCCCAGAACGTAAGGCACGCTGGCGGTGTGTACGCCAGGCCCCAGCGACAGCAGGCGATCATCTGCGCCCGCCACAGTGAAGCCGTCAGCCTTGAGAACAAATGTTTCAGTCAGCAGCGCAAGCCGCAGATACTGCTTTACTGCCTCGGTCGCGGTCGCCACGTATGAGGCAATGACTGCATCGTCTGCGTCTGTGTCCACCCGCAAAAAGGTTTTCATGTCAGCCGTGCTTATGGCCGGGCTGTCGGTGCTGGCCGTGACGTAGACGGATTTCCGGTTAAACCGCATCAGCCTTTTCCTTTCCGGCGAGGCCGCTTCGCTTTGTTTTCCGGTGCTGCCGGGACGGCCTTGGTGACAATCTCGCACGCGCCTGCATCTATCAAGATGCGCAGAAGGTCGTCGCTGACCTGATGCGTGCTACCTTCGACCCACGTCTGCACGGTGATGCCGTCGGGCGCTACTGGCAATGTGCGAACCATTTTGATTTCCGTCATGGGCTGTGCGTCCTTTGGATGAAGATGGCCTTATCCCAGATATTAACATCTTCATCGAAGGTTAGAAAGAAGCGCAATCCTTCGGCCCCGAAAGCATTTGTCACAAATAGGATTTTGTTAAACACGATGAAGTCTTGGATGCCGGAACCCTTGGTCAGCGGCTTGCGCTCATCGGTGATCGAGGTTGAATAGCCGGAGCCAATCTTGCCTGCTATGTGCACAAACGTTTGGGTTGAGGTTGCCTTGTCCACCTTAAAATCAATGCTGACAGTATAAACCTCGCCGGTCGCCTGCGGCTGCAATGTGTTGCTTGACCATACGTCTAGCGGAATGCCTCGCCGGAAACTTGTGTCACTATCAGCCGCAGCACCATCAATGCTGACGAGCGTTTCAGTGTCCGCTGAAATGGCCTGCTTGTTGTCGGATGTGTGTGTGTCGTCATGGTAATAGAGCCAGCCGCCGTCATACTCGGTGCGGCGCTCTTGCCCATCATCCATACGGATCAGCAGATCAGCCGCGCGCTTGTTGTCTTCGCTGGCTTCGGGGATGCTGCCCCACGGTATATTTGACGACATGCCGTTCCCCCATCAGTGAAGCAACGGGGCGACCGGAGCCGCCCCGCCGTAGGTCTTAGGTCGCAGCGGTGCCGCTGTCGATGGTTGCCGAACCCATGTTCGAACCCATCCGCTTGACAGCGTGGACGTTGACGACGGCATTGGTTCCGGTGGTGCCAACGGCAGTCATGCGGACATAGCGCTTGCTGCCGATGTAGCCGATGGAGCCAATCATTTTGTTATCGTCGGTGTCCGCAGTCACGGTCAATGCAGCTTCGGTGCCAACGAGGTCAGCGTCTGCAACAGCGGTCGCGCCTGCGTCCGTGGTGTCGTCGCCTTCCTCAACTTGGAACGAGAAGCCCGATGCCGTGCCTGCGTCGGTGACAGTGCCGGTGCCAACAGTGAACGTAACGCTCTGCCAGCCCTGCATGTCAATCCAATCGCCCTCGGCTTTGGTGGTGCCGGATAGGGTGGCCGACAGGCCCATCCCATATTCAGCATCGTTGCGGGTGTCAAAAACAGCCATTGTTCATAGCCTCCTTATGCTGCGACTTTGCCGATGGCGATGCCATCGAAGTTGGTCACGTCACCGCCAACACGCTGCGTCGTGTAGTAGTTCACGAAGCCCTTGTTGGTGTAGGGGTCACGCAGAACTTGCAGGCCGACGCGATCCGCGATGGTGTAAGCCACCGAGAAATCAGCGTAGACAACCGACAGGGCGTTTGCAGCAACAGCAGGCATGTCATCCATGAAGACAACGGGCTTGCCGAGCAGCTGCATCGTTGCCTGACCGTTTGCCAGCAAGACCGGGCTGAAGAAGTAGTTATCAGCGCCCTTCAGTTGGAGCGCTGCACCGAAAGTGGTGCGCTTCATGCCCCAGGCTGCGCCGGGCTGATAGCCTTCCTTCAGAGCGTTCTGCACTTCAATCAGGCCATCGGCGTTCAGCGCAGATGCCGAACCCATGTTGACCTGATTGATTTTGCCACGCTCATAGGTGCCGGAGACTGCCTGTGCCGGATAGGTCAGGAACCCGCGAGGCTGGTTGACGCCAGTGCCGTTCACGAATGCGCTGTTCTGGGTGCGAGCAAACTTGTCGGCCACTTTGCCCGACAGCCATGCTTCCACATCCAGATAAGCATCTTCGATCATCTCGGTGGTCATGCGCGGATTTGCTTTGATTATGTGCGCAGTAATCACCTTCTGGCCCAGTTCTGGCGTGTCCGTCTCGCCACCCGATGCGCCTTCACCGATCCAGCTTGCTGCTGCTTCGTTGTCGTCGATCAGAATGTCGATGGACTTTGCCGAGGTGCGCTCGACGTTGGCAAGCTGACGCAGCGGCGACGTTTCGAAGATCCGCGAAACGATGGTCTGCGACAGCTCCGGGCGAACCAGATAGCCGCCGTCTGGGTTGACGTCAGTGGACATGGCTTTGATTTCCACGCCTTCCGAACCGGCCTTGAAGCCAGCGGGGAGGGTGCCGTAAGCCATGTATTCGCGCAGCGCGTCACGGTGCTTGGCTTCGAATTCGGCATCATCTGCCTTGCCTTCTCCACCGGGCCGGGACATTGCCGCTTCCAGCTTTGCCTGCTTGGCCTGCATCTCTGCCATTTTGGCGGTGATGTCATCAGCCATGCGTTGGTGCTTTTCTTCGGTCACAACGTCCGCCGGGGCGCTGGCCTTCATTTCATCGACTTCCTTGCGGAGTTCGACAAGGGTCGGGTTGATTTTCTCAACCAGCCCTTTGATTTCTGCAAAGTCAGACATGGTGTCCTCCTATGTTTTGCAGGGTTTCGTTCAAGAGGGCTTTGAGTTCGTCAACCTCGCGCTGATCGTCCTCTGGGATGGTGGCGTCTGCCTCACGCAGAACATCCCCACGCCGTTTCCACGCCGCGCCTGCCATTGCCTTGGCCTCGGTGCGGGTGAAACCCATGTGCCGGAAAGCGGTTTCAATGTCCCGCACATCGGCATTTTTGACATTTGTGACCAGCGCCGCCGTGTTGGCTGGCATCGTCACCAGTGAAGTCTCGTAAAGATCCACGCTTTTCAGGCGGCGATTATTGCCATCCATGTCGTAATCCTTGGTCACGTAGCCAATGGATAGCCCGTCGATTGCCCCGGCCTTGACCAGTTCATAAGCGTCACGGCCTCTTGTGGAACCCACCGCAATGCGGCCCCGCATGTAGAGACCCTTGTCGTCTTCGCTGTAGTCCTTCCAGACGCCGATAGGGTCGGCCATGTTGTGCTGCCAGAGCATCTTAGGCTTGCGCATCCCCAGCGTTTCACGAAAAGCACCGCGCTCTATGATGTCGCCGTAGCTGTCGGTGTTTCCGAAAACAGCGCCATACCCTTCAATCTCGCCCTCATCGCCAACAGCTTTGACGTCAAGGCTCAGGCTCTTTTGTTCCATAGGCGGGTCACTCACTTTGCAAAGTTTCCGCAAAGTATAGCACCGATTTGCAAAGTTGAAAAGGTCAGCGATCAGCCCGGCGAAAAGTGACGCTGCATCGGCAGTTTATCACGTTGCCAGCGGTGCCAGCCGGATCTCCAGGATACATGATCGGCTCGCGCGTGCCAAAGATTGTCGGCACCATGAATGGCTGCTCCATTGCCACGGTCTGCCCATCCATCTCGCGGTGATCATAATGGTCGTCGTCGGCGAACGTGCGGGTGCGGCTATCTTCTACGCTGTTCCACATCTTGACCAGCGGGCGGGTTGATTGCATCGCAGTACGCATCTGCCCGTATTGGCTGGAGCCATGCGTTTCAGTGCGGGCAATGACGCGGGACCGATAGCGGCTAAACTCTGGGACGGCCTGGCGCAAAGCCTTGGCAATTTCCTCGACACCCAGCCCCTCTTGCTGTCCTTCGCGGATCACTTCCATGATTTGACGGCGGGTCGTTTCCAGTATTTGCTGCACCTTCTGAGCGCCGAACCTCTCGATATATTCTTCGATGAACTGCTGGAACAGATCGTCTTCCTCCTGCTTGGTTTGCAGGTGCGGGAAACAATCTTTCATGCC
>JAUEKY010011120.1:0-18516 GCA_031833965.1 Scyllaea pelagica
CCCCCCCCCCCCCCCCCCCCCCCCCCCCCCCCCCCCCCCCCCCCCCCCCCCCCCCCCCCCCCGCTGACAGAAGTGACTTGGGGCCAGCCAATTTCTTCATATAGCTTTGGAGAAGGCCACGATTCACCACGCTCCAAGTTAAGTCGACGGCGACACATACACACACGCGCGCGCGCATACACACACACACACATACACACCACACTACACTTTCCAATCATCAATAAAATGCAAAAACGACTAGTATGCCGCTGAAGACTACTTCCGTATACTCATCACTAAGCCAGTTTTCTACAGGCTGTCTGTATCAAATTTATCTTTGTCGTTTTGGTTTCGCGGGTGAGGATCACACAAGATGCTGGTCCTTTCCCCCACAATGATTTCATATGTTCCATATCCATTTTTGAAGATGAAGATCCAGACAAAGAGGGTACAGGGCCTGGTAGGCTGGTAGGCACAGAGTACGTGCTGGTAGGGTACCAATTTTACTACTTAGGCTTGTTCAGTTTTGTGGTCCAGTGGTAGACTCTTGGACTTGTGATCGTGAGACCTAGGGTTCGATACATGTCTTAGACGGCGCAAAGCTGAGCCCTTAGAAAAGGTTCTTTTCTCACATGTCCCCACTCGACTCAGGTGTAAATGAGTAACTGGATGTTTGCAGCGTTGTCTCCGTCCGAAAAAAACGGTACTAGTGCCTAGCAGGCAGCATGTCTCGTCTGATATATTTCCTGTTGCTATTGGCTGGAGACCCCTTTTTTAAGCGCTTTGAGCATGTTTAGCGGATATTGCGCTATATAAAAGCTCAGGTGAACAAAATTGTCAGGGAATGTATGGAAGCAATAATCTAAACAGTCTTGTTGTATTGCTCCGATATGATGGGACCAGATCAGATCTGGAAACCTTTGAATATTCTTGCAAATGAAATCGGGAGGAACTTAATAATATAGATACCTACATAATCATCTTTTGCACCACAATACTGGGTATTCAGTACCGGAGGGTGCGGTGCTTACCGTTCTCTCCGTCAGTACTTAGTACTCAGAGGTCAATCAGGCATCTGGTCAATGAGCACGGCGCACGGACACTACTCAACCTGCCTTCTTTCACTCGTTGGATTCATCTTGGCTCGCGCACTTTGCTCCAAGCAAGGAGGTCTTGGTTCCAAGCAAGAAGGTCTTATGAAACCTCCTTGGTTCCAAACCTTCGACTGTGTTAAAGATGACCTAGATACCGGCCAGTCTATTTTTAGTAACGTACTAATAATTGACACATTTTGTGTGGCTCTGAAGTAAGGTACTCAGGGTCAGGAAGGAAACGACAGAAAGTTTCAGATCGTCTATTTACTTCAAGCAATTACATGATTTCATGAAAAGGTAAGGATGTTTGATGTTTTAATTGGATCTAGATACCTTGCTTTTATTTTCCCCCTTTTCTCTCTTTAGTGTTCATTTTCTAGCCGCTAACTTGATCTATTTTGGACCTCAATCAATGAACCAAGGTTTGCTTAAAAAAACCACTTTGCTTGCATTTTCTTCTTACTTAAGTTTTGAGGCATCCATTATCTATAGACGTCTACTATTTGATGACTTTGGCAATAATCAATGGTGAAATAGATGCGAAGTCTGACTGTCGGGGGAAGAGGTAAGTGAGAAAAGTGCATTTTTCAATTTCAGGCAGTGTACCGTTGTTTCAAGCAGTACATCGCCCTATATATATAGATAAACAAGCTATCCGGAGTAGGAAATAAAGAAAAAACCAGGAACTAGACCATCTATTTCATTGCAAAGATAAGCCAAAAAATATTGTCAATTATTCTAGAGCTGCAGGGTAGCACAATCAGAGGTAAGACAATACTCATATTGATGTAATGCCCACTTCTATCAAAGGTTGTAGTTGAATAAAGACCATATCATTTTGCTTTTATTTGGTATCTAAGAGTTTACGATATTCTTTGATCTTCTTGAAACTTTTCGTACTTTAGAGATGTGTAGGTGACAGATAGGAGTGAGTATACTTTAGAGATCTAGTGTTGAATGGAAGTGTGAAATGAGGATGTCATATAAAGAGTCCTTTAGACATCGTAATGGCGAATATTATGCATTTCAGCAACTTTCTGTAGCAAATCACTGTTGGTTTCTACTCCTACTGCCCATAATGATAATGATACTTGTATTTATTGAATGCTCTTTCCTAGTAAAAAAGCTCTAGTGCTTTACAATGGCATAGAAACAATCATCCATGCAGCACTCACATATATACTAATGCACAAAATTCAAAATTACATGTTATGATACTTTTTTTTATAACAAAACAAAACAAAACAAAAAAACCACAAGTAAACTGATCCTTCAACTGAGTAGAAAGGTGGACCTGGAAGCCTGCTTTGTTTTTTGGGTTTGGCATTACAAGCCATTTCGGGGCCATCTGCCGGAAATGCCAGTAATGGTTACGGACCTTTTTTGATAGGATAGAAAGTATGAAATTGGACACACAGTTACCTGTGCTGGATAGAACGTTGACTAAGAGGATATTACTTTCAATGTTTGGAAAGCTGCCTGGCCACTACCCAGTAGGAGAACGGCTTTAAATTGCGCATAGTAGGATAGGTATGTATGTGAAAAGCTTGGCAAACGACATCGGTTGGAATCAGAATGTTTTGGAATGGGCGTTAAACATAAATCGTGAAAATTTTTTTTAAAAGGTACAGGAGTTAATAGAGCAGGAGACAAAAGAGTGGAACAGTTGGGTAAAGAGACCATCCATAGTGCCCCTATGAGCTGCTCGCTTACAGAGTAGATGTATGAAAAATGAAGAATATTCATAATTATCGTAAAGTCATTATAATCATAAAAGATGTGAGCTTAGGTTTGGACTCAGGGTCCTTAAATGACCTGGCTTTAAACCTGATAAAAAATATCAATAATAATAATGATAATATTAATATACTACTAATTAATAACAAGCAGCAGAATATCATAGAAAAATGAATTACATTGATTTTAAGAGAAACCAGCCAATATCATAATATGCAATCACAAGTCAAAGTAAAGTCATACGTATCATCATGAAGATCTGTATCAACTGAACTCTATGTCAAAATTTGCTGTAATTCGTCAAAATCATACATTATATAAAAATGTTTTCTGTATCCACTGATTTTTTATATATGCATTTAGACTATTACAATATTTTGTGGCATGTAGCGCAATATCCACTGAATGTGTTCAAAGCACTTTACAATGGGTGCCTAGCCAACAGCAACATGGAACAAATAGGACAAGACATGCAGCCTGCTAGCTGCTAGTCCACATTTTTTGGGGATAGGGACAAGACCTTTAACAGCCAGGTACTCATCTATACCTAAAAGTGGAGATGGAAAATATAAGTAAAAAGCCTTTTCCAAGGACTCAGCTGTGCCATTTCTAACAGGTATCAAATCTGCAGCCTCTTGATCTCAAGCCCAAGATTCTAACACAGGACGACAAAGCCTCACTAAGTGATAGGTACTTCTAAGCCATGGAAAGAAAAAAAAGAAGCACTGGAAATGACATGTATGAATGAAGATCCTTTTGAATATTTTGTTTTGTTTTGTTATCAGATCCCTTTAGTACCGTTCAATAGCAGTGTAGGGACCCGACATAATGTTTGACACCAGAATGTGTCAAAAGTATAAGCACAATCTGATATATCAAACAAAAGTCAAGAAAAACTCTGAGCCAAGAGATGAAGACAAGCAGGTGGCTAGCTTACTGTGCCCACTCTTGAATGACTCAACGAAAATACACATTGAGTTGTACATGTACGGAGGTCAAACCAATTTTTATGTAGCCTGATATTGGACTTGTAGCCTTTTATATATGCTGCTTAGCCACTACAGGCAACTTTAGTAGATATGTAAGCATAAAAAAGGTAGATGAAATTCATGTAGTTTCATGTCTATCAGAGGGAATAGAGAAGGCTAAGTCTGACAGGAAAAAATCAATCAAGTGTAAGAAAAGGAGAGAAAGAAAACAAGGAATATTATGCAGATAGTCTGAATATCTGGTCAACATCAAAGTAAGGAATTCACTAGTACCTCACATGAAAGAAGCAGATAGAGAGCTTTGGACGTCAATGTCTGTACCAGGCATGACAACACCACATGATGGTGATGACTCATATCTTGGTTGTTTTCATGTATAATCATATTTTTATAGTAAAATGCTCTTCTTTTGTTTGCTTTCCTTTATATCTTATTCAATTCTCAGACAAATGTGTAGGGGGGAAAACTTGTCCTTTCTTTCCAAAAACATTTTATTCATGATGTCCTTCCCCCCCAAAGCCATTTTTCATCTTCCCCCAAAACAATCATTGACGTAATGTACATAATTAAACAGCACACAATTTGTTTTGAGATTATTTCACTAATTACTCACAAACAAAGACAACAACACTTCAGTATTTCAAAATCCATGACAAAATAGATGTATGTGTGCTCATCATTTATGAGGTTTTAAAATGAATTTGCTTCCCCTCCCCTACTCCCTGTTTTTCCAGTTGATTGCGGACTCTGACACCATGGCACAAGAAGGGCAATGTCTGTGTGTTTTCATCCTAGCCATTGTAGGCATTGGGGTTCTGCTCATTGTGATCCTTGTACCCATGAGCTTCACAGGCCTGGAGTACTACGAGGTACAGCATTGCCTCAACACCAGAGGCAGTGGTCAGATCAGACACCATCGGATATTTTTACTGAAATCTATACCCTTGTTGGTCTTTCCCAGTTGAAAAAGACAGTTTTTTCACATAAATTTTCCTATGGCAGGTTTTTATTCTGTTGAAAGTCTTACTTTGTGGCATTTCAAGTCACCATCACTTTGACCTTGGACAAAAGGAGAAAAAGCAATAAAGAACTGACAGTCTTTTAAGTGTGGGTCATTCACAATCTGCTTCATTGCTGAATGATCAGCAAGAAAAACTTCATAGAAAGTGGCTTTAAAAAGATACAAACAGTTCATATGATATAGAATATTTCATCAACCCAGAAAAATGAAAACTAGCTTCCTAAAACAAGAAAGAAAAAAAGAGGAGAAGATATTGTGTTATTGTTACAAAACTTCTCAAATCTATTTGAGATACTTTCAGTTTTCACTTGATCTTGAATTCTGGTATTTCTACTTTTATATCTTTTAATCTTGCGGTTTGATCGTCTCAGGAATTTCATTTCAGCACACTGTAATTTACTTTAATCTTTGCAATATACAATCCATGATTCACTTTTGTATATCAGTGTTGGACATCGTATTGATTTAAATATTGCTATATTTGTTTTTCTTGTTAGCTTTTTTTTTTACCTATAAAGCTCTGTCCTAGCTGGCTATAGAATTTGTTGCTTTAGCTGTCCTTTGGTTGATTTAATCTTTTGAACTATAATATCATGACACCTGAACATTTATAATTTTCTACTTGTTCAATTATTTCCCTGTCAATATTAATTTCATGTTTATTCATACCTCTGGCTATCACTTTATTTACATTTTCTTTGCATTAATCCCTCTCACCATGTGTAAGGTTATGTTATCTAGTCTCTTTTTAGGATTTATTATCAGCATTATCATCAATATTTGAATATGCAGTAAAAATGTTAAAATGAGCTTTGAGAGACCTGAATTTTTAGTTTGGTCTAAACATATTTTGGTTTTGAAATACATAATTTTTTATTAATGAAAAGTTGATAAGCAGTCAAAAACTTTTTTTTTTCATTGATTTTAGTGTAGGTTTTTTTGTTGGTTTTTTTCGGTTTAGTCATTTTTGGTTAAACATGTTTCTCTGTGTGTCTTTTTCCCTCATTCCTGGAATTAACGCATCTTGCACGGTTCCAATCCTCAGTATGGATTCAAGCGCCAGAAGAGTACAGGGACGGTCAAGACGGATGAAGTGTATAGTGGGGGCAAGCATTTCATCGGCCCCGACTACGAGTTTAAGACGTTTAGCTCTGTGGCCCATTTTGTTGACTTCAAAACTGTGTCAGTCTTCACGTACAGAAAGCTTCAGGTCAGTGTTGGATGGACTAATAATGATTACAAGAATACTCTCTACCATGGTGAATATTATGGTTTATTACACCCGGGTATGAAGTATAGTTTGGTCTTTGACGCTATAACTTACGGAGAAAGAAATACATTGAAGCCAGCTTTGTTACCAAAGTGTAGACAAGAAAAAGAATAGCTAAGTGTCAGCCTTGTCTTACTCTGGTAGAATATATCACTTATATTTATTATGATCAGTATAAAAACACAGATGTGTTCTATTTTTTCTATGAATATCAGTCTCGCCAACTGCCAGGGCAGAGCATTTTTGTTACTAGAAAAATTGTGAATGGTTTGGAAAAGTCTGAATATGAACTCATGTCGATGAATTAGTTATTCACATTTTCAGGAAAAAACATTTGCCTCATATTTTCAGGCTTGCCATGACAAAGTCTCCTTCTCTTAGCTTGCTTTAATTCCTTACTTAAGTTTTCATCTAACCAAATATTCCGAATGCATCAAATCTGAATCTGTTTTGCACTTGCAATATTAGAGAGAATATGAGTTTGTTCCCTAAAACTAGAAAGGGAAGTAAAGGCAATGGCTGCCAAGATAACCATCCAGGGAAGTTTATTTGTTTTATTCTGTGATCAGCAGTATTAGGAATTTGATTTTGTTTTGTAAAATTTCCTTTGTCAAACTCATAGATGTTGGAAATGCTTTCTTTTCAAAAGTTGGGGTAAATTGCCTGAAGGGAGGGAATCTAAAATCTATCTTGTTCATCTCATTAGGACATTTGTGTATAAGGAACGCAGAACTTTTTCTTATTGATTAAAAAGTGCAGAAATCTCAGGTTTACTCCAGTGAAAATAAACCACACCTTTAAGACATAATGGCGGCTGCATCAAGCCCTCTCCTTGTTATCAAATCGGTAACTCTGGTCTGTTTGCACATTTGCTTCCAGATTGATCTGTTCATCTACTTCCAATATTTCTTACGTAAAGAGGACCTGCCTATTCTTCATAAGAAGTATGATGTCAACTATGATTACGTCGTACGTAAAAGTGCAGAGGCTGCTTTGAAGGTATGTTTATGTGTGTGTGATAGTGTGTTTGTGTGTGTGGTTGTATGTGTGTATGTGGATGTTTTTCGGGGTATTTCTTGAAAAATAAAAAAAAAAGGGGGGGGGGGGGGTGGATCTAAGAATGCTCAGTTATATCTAGGTTATAGTTTGCTAAGAGTGTTGCATTCCTTCCTTAGAGATTTTAGTCTGCGGTCTAGAAATTAAATAAATGTCTTTTACTCAACGTGACATTTTCTCTGATCTTTTCAAAGCTTTCACCATGTAATCAATAAGATTCGTATTTGTCATACTTCTAGGGTTATATTCAAGAAGATTTTGCGTGAATGGAAGTTTTGAAGGAATAATTCTTGTGACTAGATATTGTAAGCAGTATCATTACCTATTGCTGATTTTAAAAAATCAAATGATATTGCTTCTCTGCCGTAATATGGCTTGAAAAGTTTGATTTTTTTGCCCAAACATTTAACATTAGGTGCAAATAGAGTGCCTAATGATAAAAGGTCAGCCAATCCGTCTGCTCCATTTTGTGATTTTTGTTCTGTAATGTTATTATTTTCTACGAGTAATGTGTGTTCACATTAATAGATTTCCAGTATTAAAAAGTTTTCTTAATTAAGTCTAGAATTCTTATCTAAAGCAAATTGAAACTAAACAGAGAATGAATTGTAATAAAAATTAATAATGATACAACCAGTTGTAGATGTCTTAACTATCACAATCATGTCATAACATGAAGTAACACAGAAAAGAAAAAATTACAAACTGACAAATGGTGTAAAAAGGATTATCAGCATATCGGCTGAAAAACATTGGCATATTTATAACAGAGAACAGCAAGCTTATAAAGAGTTATTGTCTCAAAGCGCAAACATCTAATCATCTAGGTTATGTGGGCAGACTTCTTTCTCTTAAAGTTTAAGAAATTTCTAGGTGCATGACATGTGTAATTTGCAGCATGATGTATTTTTGTTATTCTCCTGTCACCTTCAGAGAGAGGCCACCAATTTTGAGACGTGGCAGTTTATCCAGGAGCGCTCCAAAGTGGAGAGTGCCCTGTTCAGGGCAGTGAGGGAGAGGCTGGGAGGCACTTGTTGCCAGGAGGACTGCTCCACCTGGGAGTTCGGTACGGACGCAAACTCAGAGTTCGTGGTTGGATGGTATTTGGTGTCACCATTTACCACCCTCTTTTTCTTCTTCTTCTCCTATCTCTACTCCTTCTCCTCAGTGGCTGTGCTGCATGGTGGACTAAGGAACTAAGCTCACATTCCCCTTTGTCTCATTCCGTGTGTCACATAAAAAAACCCATTTCATTTTTCATTATCCAGTACCCTTTAACCATCATAGCGTAGGGCTGACTCTATTGAGACGGAATTTCTCTGGATCAAGCCATTAGGCCAAGCAGGTGATCAACCCACTATGACCTTTTGGTGGTAGTGGTAGGATTTCAATTTTGCCCATACAGCGACCTTGCAGCCTACTCTTTTCAATTTCTAACCGCCAAGGGTTCTTTAACATGCGTAGCGTGCACACGGGATGTCCAGGTTTATTGTCCGTCTCCGATAGAACTAGGCTCTAGATCCCACCTACCAATGTTGTAGGGATCAGGGGAGTGGCATACAGAGTTTTTTGGGGGGGTTTTAGCGATAAAAATCACTATTTGGTTTTTGTCCCCCAGACAGACTCGAACCCGCGTCACTTCTTTTCAGCGCCCAGAGCCATGACCACTGAGCCACCGTGGCCTCCTTGAGCCACCGGGGCCTCCTAAAAAAACACATAAAAGCATAAAACAGGAATTATACAACTTATTTGGATAAGCTGTTTTCAAGATACGTTGTTTTCAAGATATGCTGTTTTCAAGATACACCTACACCCTTTTGTCACTAGCAAAAACAGCAGCTTTGCAACGTAGTGTGTACATCTCGCGTAGTCGGTTCATGCAGTGGGTCGAAGACAAAGGTCACTTCATGTGTTACGCAGACAGGGTTTGGACCAGTCAGAGAGGGTCTGGGTTAAGAGAACTTACAAAGGAACTCAGCCCTCAGCACATGTTTTTTTTTCTTTACTATGGGAATGTATCACAGGGATGTAAATCTTTCAGAATAATACTAATATCAGGATTTTTTAAACCAACAAAAAAAACTTAACTAACTTTGGTAGAAGGCGTCATGTTATGAAGATCTTGAGGTAATCTCCATTGCCTGAAGTTTTAGCTTTAGGATACTAGAAGTTATGGCCATTGGTACTAGGCGCTCATTATTTGTTGCTATTTGTGTCGTCGTTCCTCAGCCTGCCCCAAGAACTGCATCCCGCTGGACCGCTGCAACCCGGAGAAGGACAAAGGTGTGTGGGTGGATGTGAAATTCTTCCAGATGGGAGGGGTCCGGATCACTTCACGTCTGATTGATCAGTACCTGAACGCGCTGCTCATCACGGAGAACGACGCCAAACTCAAACTCTTGCAAGAGGCTCAGGTCATCCGGAAGAACAACACTGCCAAGGTGGGGGGCAACTTGCTGATGGCCTTGAGTTTGTGGTGTACTGAGTATCAGGGGGCAAAGATCTCCGGATTTTTCCGACACTGTCGGAAATTTCAACTGAATTTTATACCCTTACTGTTTTTTTCCAACCCTGGAAATGATTTTTTTTAACATTGGTTTTCCTATTGCAGGATTTTTTTTTTTCTGTTGGAATTTTTCATCATCATCATTTCATTATCCGGTACCCTGTTATCATTACAGTGTATGGCCCACTCTACTTGAGACAGCATTCTCTGGATCATGCCATTAAGCCAAGCAGGTGATCAGCCCACTGTAACCTTTTGTTTGGTGGTTGTGATAGGATTTCAATTTTGCCCAGACAGCAGCCTTGCGGCATACTCTTTCTAATTTCCAACAGCCAAGGGTTCTTTAATGTGCTCAACGTACGCATGGGACCTCCAAGTTTATTGTCCGTCTCCGATAGGACTAGGCTCTAGGTCCCACTTACCAATATTGTAGGGATCAGGGGAGTGGCATACAGGGTTTTTCTTGGGGTTTTAGCGATAGAAATCGCTATGTGATTTTTGTCCCCCAAGGTGGACTCGAACCCGCGTCACTTCATTTCAGTGCCAAAGCCATGACCACTAAACCACTGAGGCCCCTGTTGGAATTTTAACCGGCTGGAATTTTTAGTCCACCTCACTATGACCCCCTCCTGTGGATGTGTAATATAGCAAATGCTGTCGTCATTCATCCATTTTTGCTATGAGCTGTGAGCTCTTAACAGCTCAATGCCATTCTCATGAAGCATCAAGTCTTGTTCAGTTGGGCAACTCCTGAATAAAGAGTGTTGTGTATTGTTGGTTGTGCTGGTACTGGTAGAAGCTGAAGCCTATATTCTTGTAGGCTTGGGCAATGAAGAACCAAGTGCTGTGTACTAATTAATATAGAAGATATATTTGTGAAAGCTTCTATATTTGCAGTGAGTTGGATACGAGTAATATAGATCCTCTAGATGTAGACGATGATTTTGTAAAGAATTAGAGCTGCATGTCGAATATTCTGAGACTAATTGACTCCTGTAACAAACTGTCTCTGTCTGCATCAGACATTGAAATGTGGACATATGACTCAGTGACATCAACTGAACAGAATTTGAATCTTGCTTGAAACAGAAATAGCTACTTCCTTTTCCAAGGGCAAAAGGTCAAAGTTAAAATAAAAATAGGGATGTTTATTGAAGGCTGAACGTTATTTGTTTTCTTATCTAGCCATAACACAAAGCCATGTTTTAGGTTGTTTTTTTAAAGAAAAAAGAATTGTGGGTCACTGCTCTAATGCATGATGTTTATAAAAAAAAACCTGTTTTGTGATTGTAAGTCTCTGATTAGATCTGTAGTAACAGGGCAAAATTCCCGTAAGTAAGCCCACATTGAACATCATTTTTCTTTAAAGAGGATATGTACACACAGGCACACATAGACACAGGCACACACACATGGAACACACTCGTATGCACACACACACACATGCACACACACTCGCATGGACACATACACACACATGCACGTACACACATACACATACATGCCCTCACACACACACATACACACACATACACATACGTATTATAAATATACATTCATGCAAGGGTGTAGGTCAACAGTGGAGAAACTCTACTAAAGTGATGAGTGACGATACAAGCATACCGGATGAATGCGTTGGCTTTTGCCTCAGTTATATTCAGACTTGTGCCTGTTTCAAGTGGATAAGTGTTACGATATTGTGGGAATGTTTATGTTCTGTGCCTTCATGCTGTATGAAGGTCTTGTATAGCGGTGCTGTTTTGGGATTGCAGGTGGGGTAGGATTTTACCCCAGGTTCTCTCTTTCGGCAAATGAGCCCAAAAAATGCTTTAAAAAAAACCAATGCAAAAAAAAATTTTTATTATGAGTTAGGAGTGTAGGAAAAACAACGTTTTTGGCTTTATGGAAGAAAAGATGAGTAATTTAAGATTTAAGTGATTAAAAAAATAAATAAATAAATAAATAAAAGCAAACATTGGCGGGTGGGGTGGGGTGGGGGGAGGTTTAATCCAAAGATACACTGCATAAAGATAGTACCTGATTTATTCTCTTGTACTTGTATTGATAAAGATATTTTCCAAATCAAGTCAATTTGATTTTCTTTTCCGTCTATTGTTCCTGTTGGTGCGTCCTGCAGGTCCAAAAGATCCAAAATCAGGCCAAGGAAGTCCTGGAGACGGCCCATGCCAAGGCGGAGCAGATCAAGGCGGTGTCGGAGGCCAACTACACGGTGACGGTGGAGAAGGCCAGGAGCGAGGGGCTGAAGACTCTGTACGAGCGGCTCAACATCAAGGACGAAGGGGTCAAGAACAGCTTTGACTATTTGCGAACCCTGCGTGGTCTCGACAATGTTCACTTCACCGTTGATTTCCAGCAAAGAATTGTGGGAAGCTATGGGTAGTTTGAGATTTTCAGATTCAATTAATTAATAGCACTAAAGTATGTGGGAATGGAAAACAGTAGGACATAGGACAAAGTTAGCATAGGGGAATAGCATTGTTAGTGTAGGGCAATGGCCGAGATACTGTAGGGGAATAGCAACGTCAGTGTATGGCAATGGCCTAGTTAGTGTAGGGGATTAGCAATGTCAGTGTAGGGCAATGGTCCACTTAGTGTAGGGGAATAGCAACGTCAGTGTATGACAATGGCCAAGTTAGTGTAGGGGAATAGCAACATCAGTGTAGGGCAATGGCCAAGTTAGTGTAGGGGAATAGCAACATCAGTGTAGGGCAATGGCCTAGTTAGTGTAGGGGAGTAGCAAAGCCAGTGGTGGAGAATAGCAGCGTTAGTGAATAGTAATAGTATAGTTAGTGTAGCAGAATAAAATGCGATTTATTGGAGTATGTGCCTATTTCACGTTATTCCCAAGATGTGGTTAGGAAATATCCCTATGCTTAATTTAGTTTGTTACAAATTCAGACTGAGTTTGTTTTTTCTTTCCCTTGTCCTCCATCTCTTTCCCTTTTTAGATCCGTAGAATCGGCTCTGTCTTTCCCTCTTCTTTTCTCCTGGCATTTGTACAACAGCCTTGTGTTGATTGGTCTGCTGGTTTTATTTATTTCCCATTTTTTTCTGTTTGGTTTGCTCTGTCATGTTTTTTATCTATTCTTTCTTTATATTAACCAGGTCCCTTTCTCTATCTCTCTTCCTTTCTTTCTCTTTTTCTTTTTTCATTCATTTTTTCTCATTATCCTTGTACTGTTCTGTGTTAGAATACTTCATGAACAAATGAATGTATCACATTTTCTTTTCTTCCTTACTCTAATTCAATTTGAAGCTTTTTTTCTCCACACCTATCAAAATTTCGTCTGTTTACATTTTCTTGAGTCTACTTTTTAGGAATTTACTTCCTGTTTATGGCCAGGATTTTAAAAATCTATTTAATTTGGATCTATTTGATGCATTATGTGGCCTAAGGACCTGAATGGCCACTGGCACCATCTTGCTGAACCTTTTATTTTGTTACGACTCAAATATCATTCCCTGTTTTAATTCACTCACTGCCCACTGTGGAATTTTCTCTGGGCCCATCTTTCATTTGGATGCATGAGCTATGGACTCACAGTATTCAGAGTTAGTCATAGCTGTTTTTGCTCTTAATGATTTTTTTATTCTTTTTAATTATTATTTATGATTAACTGTTCTCATTGCTCATTTACTTTTGGTGCTTTTCCTGTCACGTGGTTGATTCTCTTTGTGGTATTGGGTAATTGCTGCTGACTCTTTTAGTGTATACGCACTAATAGATGGTTAGGTTTTGTGGAAATAGAGTCTGTGATATAGAGATGTAGCGTAGGAAAGGAATATAGATCCCAGTATTAGATGGTTAGGTTTTGTGGAAATAGAGTCTGTGATATAGAGATATAGCGTAGGAGAAGCAATATAGATCCCAGTATTAGATGGTTAGGTTTTGTGGAAACAGAGTCTGTGATATAGAGATGTAGCGTAGGAGAAGCAATATAGATCCCAGTAATAGATGATTAGGTTTTGTGGCAATAGAGTCTGCGATATAGAGATATAGCGTAGGAGAAGCAATGTAGATCCCTTATTGGTTAGAAAATCACTTATAAAAAATCCCCAATGTTAAATTTTTATTTCATCTCGCCTTTGTGGAAAATCTTTGAAGTTGGTTGCCCCCCTAACCCATTGCCGGCTCCATTCAGTCTTTTGGTCCACACCAACAAACACCTACTACAGAATTCGTGCTATGGGGTGTGGTGGTTAGAGCTCCATCATTGATAGCAGTGCTATAAATGGCTCCAGTCTAAGAATTGAATTGCTCAAGATGCACAGGAAGGAAATCACTCTGTTTCATCTGGAAAAAGAGCCTTGTAAAAAAAAAACAACCAAAAATTTTTCAGTCCTACAAATGTTCGGTGTGATACTTCAGTTGATTGTTAGTAGTGCGTTTTGCTCATCATGCCCACACTGTGTTGGTGGTGTGCTTGACTTGCTTAATTTGGTGCTAATGGGCTAAACTATTTAATATAGCTATTTCTACTTTTGTAAACGCAAAGAAATATCACTTACTCAATCATGGATGTTCTCTCTCATGATAGTTGAAATGTTGGAAACCATTTGAAGGACTTTATTAAACGTGTTGCATGTACAGGGTTGTATAGTATCTCTCTATTTATTTTCAGTCGTAAGTGCAATGAGTTTATTTATGTGTCCTTTCCTGGCAATACTGGTTATGCTATGTATATGTATCGTGCCTGGTTTCGCTATTTGTTTTCTTTGTGAGGCTGTTCTTGGTTAAATTTTGATCAAGGATTGGTAGGTTTTTAGGGTTTTTTTTGGTTTTTTTTCAGTTATTTGTTAAGAGTGTTATAATTTTTTATTTCTTGTATGTGTTTACTCAGGATGGGTTTGGGTTTTCTATATTTGTTGTGTTTTGTTTCAATGGGTTTTTTTGCTTCTGGTTGTAGTGGGAACTAAGATAAATCTTTCTTTTTACTTCAGGAAACCAAACCAAACCATGATAACTGTCATTTTTCTTGTCAGTCTTTTAAACCTCTGGAATATCAGAAATAATATCCCACCCTAAATCATGTATTTTGGATAAATCTGTTTATTTTTTTCACAATATATTGTTTTACTGTTTGACATTGATTGATTAGTTTTTAGTGCTTTCCAAATTTTATTCACCGACTACTGAATTTATGTGTATGTGTTACAACTGAAATTGTGTCAAGTGTCAAGAGTTCCCTGTAGATCAGGATACCTTTCACTAATATCACTGACTTACTGTTGGATGCTTGCCTAGTGCCGACTTAGAGGAGGGGGAAGTTGTTTTGTGGTCATGAATCCAGTGGTGAGACGAGGGTTGACTCCACAAGCGTTCTAAAGCCTCTGGCTGCGACAGGATACGTCCCTCTGGTTTATATTTTCTCATTCAGTCTGTATTTGGTATGCATGGTATGCACCCATATGGGTATGGTATACGTGATCATAAAATGCTTATTTTTTATTTGATATTCATTTATTCTTTTATCTTTGATTTGACAGTGATTTATTCAAACCTACACATACCAACACACAAACACATACACATACGGACACACCTATCTACATACCAAACTACACATACCTACATATACTAACACACATACACCCACACACCTATCTACAACACCTGTCTACATACCTACCTACATACCTACCTACATACCTACCTACACATACCAACTTATACCAACACAAATACACCTACACGCCTATCTACTTACCTACCTACATACCTACTACACATACCAACTTATACCAACACAAATACACCTAAACACCTATCTACATACCTACCTACATACCTACCTACATATACCAACACACATACACCTACACACATACCAACACACCTATCTATATACCTACCTACACATACCTACATATACCAACACACATATACCTACACACCTACCTACACACCAACAGGCTCGCGGCCAGGAGAGGACACAAGAAGTTTTTCCCTGTCCCTATCCAGGACTGCATTGGTCAAGGAAGTCTTGGGCTAACTGGTCAGTCCTCTTATGTAGTCGCTGTTCTGCATTCAAATTGAATTCATCATGGAAATGACCTCCCTTCACACCAACAGAAGGAGGGCTGCCTTGCTCTCTATATATAAACACTACATATAATTCATCTATTTTTGATTTTTACCTTTAGGTTTTAAGCCCAGACAAGTAAGTTCCCATCTTTAATACAGCTGATATACGATATAACAAAGTTAAGGGGCTAGCAAAAAAGTATGAGACTTTTTTTTTCTCTCAGTGTTGACAGCAACAATCTGTATTTATTTATTTTTATCGATATCTACAAAATTACTTTCATGGTTTTTTTGTTCTGTCTTTGTCTTTTTTTTCTTAAACTGAATTCAGACCCTAGACCCCCTGGCCTTTACCTTCATGTGAATGCAGTGACTGGATACAATTATTGAATTCTCCCCATCAGTCTTATCTGTGAAGCAAAAATTTGTTTTTAAGAAATTTGGCTATTACTGTTACCAACAATAAATGAACTGTTCATGCTGTTGTCATGTGTTGACACAATGCCTCCACAGCCCTGTGTTCTAATTATAGTACACACTTCGGAAAGCAGCCTGTTGATGTTGATGTTCTACTTGTATCACGCACTGCTGCGTTTGTAATCTGCTTGTTGTATTCATTATTGCTGTAAATACATGAATTGAGGAGTATCATTTTCACACATCCATCTATTTATACCTCTGGAACTCAGGAATCTTTGCCTCTGTGCTCACCACTGCATCGTCCCTCTGTGTGTGTGTGTAACAGTGAAATGTTTGGGGTCAGAGTCAGAGCCTTTCTGCAAGTTTTCATCTGTGTAGTATTTCCTTCATTTAATGACATTCACCTGTCTGGCTGTCTGTGTGTCTCTGTCTGTCTGTCTGTCTGTCTGTCTTGAGTGTTGCTATAGCTTCATCCCCTGGCCAGGCCCTAAACAATCTACATTACAACACACCATCAAGACTTGGCTGAAGTAATTTCAAGGTAAAAGGAATAAACAGGTCACCATTACCAGATTAAATATTTGTTTTTCACAGACATGTCTATTTCAAGCAACTTCAAGCAAAATTGCTTTAAGGACACTCTACTGTGCAGAAATCTGGCTGTCTACTTTAATAAGTTGGTGGCATTTCCTTACACGGTTTTATATCACCATTGTGTTGGCTGTCTACACCAGTAATTCGCTGCAACAACACAGGCTAGATTAGAACTCCTAATTACAAGTGTGTCAGTGACCTAGATGTGTGTTTGCTCCCTGTCTTTCTCTGATACCTGGTCTAGAAGCACGTGTCCTATTCTGACACCCCCCCCCCCCCCAATCCAACCTACTTTGTGCATGTAAAAAAAAATCAGAGCAGTGCTGTAGTGTGTAGTTAGTTCAGTGCTGAGAGTTTTTAATTGTATTTACTATTTTCTGTGCCTGCTCCACTTTAGAGGAGGGTGGTGTTATTTTGTAGTCATGAATCCTATGGTCCTTAGGTAAAATAGGTTCACGATAAAGAAAGAAGAAAGAATCCTATGGTGAGAACTGCTCCACATCTTTCTCCCACTATAGTGTATTTATGCATGTGGCTGTCATCTACCTTACTGCACCTACCAAGTCTCCTGACATCCAACTCTGTCGGTCCCAGTAATGAAGGGCAAGAGGGGGAAGAAAGTGACTACTATCTAAACAACTACGCTACTTTTTGAATACTGATAGTGTTTTCATTGTTTGTTTTTTCTGGCAGGACACTTTATTATAAGATACAGCTTGGATTTTACATCCTTTATCAGAATCCTTTCTGTACAGACCCCGATTTACACAAGTAGACTACTGAACCTTTTGGTGCAAACTATACACTTCTACTTTCACTCAAACCTTTTTTTCTACAACTTTTTTTCTTATCTGTAGGCAGAGACTTTTCTCAACTATCTGATCTCACCATTTACTACACTACAACATAGCTCTCTGTGACAGGGTCCTTACATGATATTTATGCTGAGATGTTTCATCATGACACAATATGTTCTTCACACCCCCTAGCCAGATATAGAGTTTTCTCTGCTGCCTTATCGCTACAGTTCTGTGTTGACAGTCATGGATCCTAACCAGAAATAGTGTTTTCTCTAATTGCTGCAGTTCTGTGTTGATTATCAAGAAAACTATCCAGAAACAGAGTTTTCTCTTCTGCCCAATCTCTACAGTTCTGTGTTGAGAGTCAAGAAAACTATCCAGAAATAGAGTTTTCTCTTCTGCCCAATCTCTACAGTTCTGTGTTGAGAGTCTAGAAAACTATCCAGAAACAGAGTTTTCTCTTCTGCCCAATATCTACAGTTCTGTGTTGAGAGTCTAGAAAACTATCCAGAAAAAGGGTTTCTCTACTGCACTCCTTTGTTAAGAGTCAGGGAACCGTAATATGCAGACAGTTCTTGACATTTTCTTGCTAAAGACTCCCCTATTCAGTGGTCATTGGTTTCTATACACCATAATATATATGTTTCTACCAATAGACCTCCTTTTACACATCTTTATTTATTTAACGCATAATGTCATTATTATTTGTACCCTGATACATTTTCTTAAAGAGTCTGATATTATGCTTTTTTGTAATTATGTGACATAGTGCATCGAAATCTATTCTATACCCGATTTTTGCAATATGTTTCATGTCATGAAATTTTAAGTTAAGTCTTTTATAGTGTTTGATATAATTTCAAGCAAATTTTTATCAACAGTTAAGAACTATTGAATTAAATCATCATCATCATTATCATAATCATCATTATTATCATTATTATTATTGTTATTATTATTATTATTATTATTATTATTATTATTATTATTATTATTATTAT
>JAUEKY010011121.1:0-12002 GCA_031833965.1 Scyllaea pelagica
TCTCTCTCTCTCTCTCTCTCTCTCTCTCTCTCTCTCTCTCTCTCTCTCTCTCTCTCTCTCTCTCTCTCTCTCAGAACTGCAGGAGTACATAAATAACCCCATCCCTATAAAGAGTGTGAAATGGAATCAACAAGAGTTGTATTGCTGTTTGTGTGTTTGCATGTTGCAGTTTTAAGGCACTTCGAGCAGCGGAGATCTTGTTACGAGGGAGAGAGAAAGTCGGATATGGAATTGGTTAGGGGAGAGAAATAGGCCCTGCCAGGAGCATTATGACAGAGATGGTCTACAAGAAAGAGAAATTCTAAAAAAGACATGTGTAAAGCTATAAGGAAAAAAATGGAACACAATGAAACAGAAAGGGCAGAGCAAGACAAAATTATACTGTCTGAAAGAGTTCGCCAAGAACAAACTGAAATGAGTTGTTCTATGATGGTCTCATCAAAACGACAGTTTATTCAATTTGTTCTCTTAGTATTGCTCAGTCACTGGAAAATTTGAAATTTGACAGATAAAACTTTGTTTAACAAAACATCTTTAGTTCTCATCAAATGAAATTAATGCGTTGATTATAGTAAGCTTCATGTGAAGATATTGCCAAAACTATCGAACTCATACAAAATACCCATTGATCTCTATTAGATCATTCATATCACAACTTGAATTAAATGGCTTTCAGATATAATGTAATTCAAGAACAATAGTAATTGCTTTTTCAGATGGAAACATTTTTGATATGGTTACATCTCTCGTTGGAAATAGATACGTCAAGATCACATCTTACACAATTTCTTTAATTGGTGAATTATTTTCTCTCTTAGTTCTATTAAATCAATTAAATCAGGAATATTTCAACAGTGGTGTTTGTCTGTACATTATGTCACATCATACTAGAAACAGTTATTGTCCCAGGTAGATAAAACTGGGATTCAAATTAAACCTTAGACTTTTTTTTTACCTGTGATTGCACCCTGTGCATCTCTCTTCACTCCAATTTCACTTTCCTCAACCCTCCAAATCTGACACAACAGATGAGAAGCAGTGCACCCGTCTTTTCCTCTCCATGTCAGCACATGGTTGACAGTCTTTGGATTCTCACAAAGGTCCAGGAGACAGCCCAGAATGACGTTGTGCATATTCTTGGGGCAAACCTGGCAGACAAAGCATATAGATAATTTGCAGTTCCAGAAATGTGCTCAAGGGATTATTTCAGAGTGCACAGCCCATCAGGAGCTATATTGTCATTATATCTCATGAAAAAGACATGAAAACATGCTAGTCCATGAAAATTCATATCACTGTTGGCACGTATCATTATCATGGAAATCAATTTCCTTTAAGGAATATGATTTTTCCCCTGGATTGATGCTTTGAGCTTATAAGTTTGTGCTTAGTTCCCATTTCTGAAGTTCAAAGCACACAATTGTCTATTGTCTTAAGGATAGGCTGCTAATCCACTCTAGATTGCAGTAAGCACCAAATTTCCACCAGAGTCAACTGAGAAACCATTTTGAAGAGATTTCCCTAAGACTCAATGTGAAACATGCAGCAGAAGCTTATTGAAAATAAATTGTACACACATCTCTAATCAATATAATGATAAAATGAATTCAGGGAATCTGTGGAGAGTTCATCCAAATAAAATGCTATTGATCTGAACAATTTGTGACTCTTATCAGTCATTTATTTTTCCATATCCTTTTGATGATGGTGAAAGATAAACAATATTGAAGACAAATTCCTGCTTACTTGAAACAAAATGATATGACATAATGATATAAAAGAATGCAGCGCATAAAGAAAAATGTTTCCAGGTTTTCAGCACCCTATGCTCAGTGAAGCAACAGAGAAAGGAATCACGCAATTGCAGCAGGACAAAAAAGTGATAAAAATGACAGTAAAACCATTATTCTTATTATCATGAAAATTAAGCTTACCTCTAAAAGGTCAAAGAGCAAGAAAACTCCTTCTTTTTCCAAAAAGTAGTCCTCAGTCACAAAACATCCCACAATGGCACACCTGGAGTTTGAAAAGAGTGACAGAAAATGACAAATGCATGGAAGTGCAAGGTAAGATTGCACTTTCCTGTTTCAAATGTCTCAATAATGAAGCTCCTCCTTACAATATCTGACTTATCAGATTATATTCACCAAAAAGGAATTTCCAGTCACCTCGCAATACAGCATCTCTTGCACAAAAACATAAACAGGAATATCATAAACAATCTTTTGGGAAGAGATCATTTGGGAGCATTCTGAAGTGTGGAACAATCTGTCAAAATGTTTAAGAAAGGTGACTGGAGTAAATCCTTTTGAAATCCTCTTGAAATATACCTTTTTCTCTTAATTATATATCTAGCCTCACAGAATCAATCATGTTTTGTTAAAAATGTTGCTTCATGTAATTTTCAATACCCTGCTAGTTTACGTAAATGATTGCTTGCCAATCGGTTTATATCTAACTATTGTATGAATTTCTAATGTGAGTTATGTCAATTGCAAACTGCATTCAGATAAACCCTGTTAAGGAAATGTGCTAAATGAATGATATTTATTTATCATCACTAAGCTGCAAGCAAACCAGTGTATTGCACAACACTTTATAGGCCATATCACAAGAGAAGTATCACAGAGAAAGTTAGCGTGCTTCCACACAGAGATAAAGATAGAGAGCTCATACGAACATCTAACCCAATGGTATTATACTGACACTGCCAACCGTTCCAAATACTGTTCCCATCTTGCCAAATATCAGGCAGGACAGCAGTTTAATTGTCGTATTCTTATATAGTGGGTATGTCGATGCCAAGGGGCCAGGATTTGAACTCATGACCTACCAGTTCTGAGGCAGACGGTTAACCACTGGAGCCAAAGGTGCAGGCTATTTCGGTTTATGAAAAGTAATATGAGGAGAAATTTTGTAACATAAAATCGATACAAAGAAACAATGAACTAATTTCATATGATTAAAGAAAAGGAGAGAACACTGTTCAAGTAAATAAGAATCAGACCCCAAATCAAATTCTGAAATTTCCTCATTTGACTACAGAGATCATTCAGCTCAAACTCAAAGCTTACCATGTACAATCTATAGATGCCAACAGTAATTTGTGGTGACCAAGACCACTGTTTAGAAGTCGAGTGTCTGTACGAAGGTAGCGCACAACCATATCTACACCTTGGATGCCAAAGAGCTCCTATGGATAAAGAATCGAAGGAAATTTTTTTTTAAACATAAACAATCATTCAATACATTAAAATTCAGGAAAGCAAGACTGGACAAGTGCCTTAAAGCTTGATATCAAACTCAAATGAACACCTCTTGATAAAAGAGTATCGATTCTTATCTCTCAGGTCAGTAAAATTCACTATTATCATTCCAATTGAATTTAATAAATCAAAATGAACCACAGATTCCACAATTATTGGCTACTTTACTTTTCCTAACAGGAGCATTTTCTATCAGATCCTACAAAGGTTGAAATAAATAACACACCCTGGCACAACAATACTTTATTCAATAAATAGTTCCTGATGATGTCTTGGTAGCTTACATTTAGAACTTGTCTCAGGCAGCGTCATTTGAAAGCGTTGAGGGATTTTTTGTCCTTTTCATACTTTTGCCACATCTCACTTCCACATGGCCTGGCTTGGTATAGTGTTTCAAAGGTTGTATTTCCTTTTCCTACTCTATTAATCATTTCTTTGTTAATACTGCCGATTTCACTAATGGCACTTCCTAGATATGCCAAATTTTTGGTGCACTGAATTTTCCCTTTTGATGCAATCATATCTATGATGGTTCTTTTTGTTGTCATTTCCTTACCCCACTTTTGCTGCATTTCTTTGTAATGAGCTTGTGGCTGTTGCTTTTCTCTTCTGTCTCCAATGAGGACAATATCATTAGCAAAATCTAAATTGCTGAATTTGCAGGCCTCATTCAGAGTGGTTCCATTATTTTGTTCTTGTTGTCTCATTAAGTAGTTAATGATAATTATGAATAGAAATGATAGTTGCAAAGTCTTTTGATAGATAATTGGGTGAATAGACTATTCATTTATTACCTTTCTGTGCATATCACTATCACAAAGACATGACAAAATGAATAGGATGTCAGACTGCATCTCAATTTCAACAGCATCATTCTCGTCTGTTTTCTGTGTAAACGCAGTGTTCAGGACCCCTGTTGAAAGTTAAGAATTTGTCAAATCTCTATCGTTTTATGACCAAATGTAGTAAAGAATAGACTTGATGTTATTTGTGCAATAAAATGAAAGGCAAAAGTGACTAGAGACGTAAGCAAAAATGAATCATCTTTAATAGAAACTATCTAACTGTGCCACTCCCCGAATGTACTACAAAACTCTTGTAAGGAAGGAAGAATCAATTTTTTTAGTACCATCGTCATAGAGTAGGTCATTTCTCAGCAGCTCAACAGCAAAATAATGGAATATTTCAATAGAGTCTTATCAAAATTTTAAATTATCAGCATCAGAACAAATTGTAAAAACCTATTCAATTCTTAGGAATGAATTGAAATGAGGTGAGGTGAGGTACAAGTTGATATGAAAAAAACCAAACTCCTTAGCAGGACAAAAACTCCTCAAAATGAATTTGAATGTAAAAACTAATTTAGTTCTTTCTTTTCAGCCAAAAAATGGTAAGGAATGAAAAAGAAGTATTTTCAAATACATTAAGAATTTCCCTCTCTACCAATACCAATACTAGGTGTCACATAATAGTCTACTGCAAAGCTAAACTCATCAAGCAAATAGGAATAGTACTTAAAGAATCAGCGATTCAAGGAGAAACAAAAATTAAAAATTTAAAAAAATGATAACTTGTCTTGGAAGATGAATCAATCAAGTGGGGGAAAATTGGAAGGGGATTGTCTTGTTTGGAAAAAGAGGATAAAAATGTGTAGAAGCAAAAGTAGTTTAAACTGAGGGCATGCAATTTTCATCTTCAAAGCATGAGCTAGAACTATGTATCAGTGAATTTATCTTTGAAAATTAAAAATCCCTCATACAGAATAAAGATAATTCCCTGAAAGAGATGCTTTGATGCTTCATTCAAGATATTGAATACCCGTACCTGATTCATTTCTTTTATATAAGGTAAGAAGAAAATAAATGTCCCTTTTATTCAGATTTAACATAACCAGAGAAGTAAAAAAGAAAAAAAAAGGAGCCAATTCTATTCTTATTTCTATAACTAACACTTAATGATTTAGAATTTAGAAAAAATGCATGATTAAATTAAAAATCTTACTTAAATAGTAGTCTACATATCAAAGCAGGGCAAACAATGCAACATAACAAGGGAAAAGAGTTGAATTCCAAGCAACAAAACAAAAACACATTTTTAAAAACTAAATATTACTAAGACTATTTGGCTCATGCAACAAATCTGAAAAAGATGTTGATGCCCATATTGAGATTTTGAGGGTGAAGATATTTTGTTTTAATTCTTTTTTCAACCCTTAAAGATATTCATGCAACAATCAAAGAATTTATATCGTCTTTTTCAGTGTATTTCAAATTTCTTAAATTTTGATTTCATTGCTTCTATCACTTCTTAAGCATAAAACAATTAGCTCCTCCCGAACCCATTAGAAAAAAAAACATACACAAAACAATCCTCAACTAAAAAAGAACAAAAATGCTAAAAAAAAAAAGCCTTTTCATCTAAAAAGGGTTGAAGCAAAATGAAAGTTTGCAGACGCTAAAACATTACTTACATTTGGAGCATATATCTAGTATACAGAGAGGAAAAATGATTGGTGCTGAAAAACTAGCTGTATATTTGTCAATGTGGTATTAAAAATGTAGCTGTATTAAAAAGTGCAATTTACAACACAAAGAAATAAGTGGAGAATGAAGAATGGTATATGCCAGATACCAACATGAAGAGAAGCCATTTGTTATGATGAAATAAGCCTACAGCTGATATCTTAAAGTTAAAACTTGAAATCAACAAAAGATCAAAATTGTTTCTCATACAATATAGCCTTTTGAATGCTACAAGATCTCATGAGCATATTGATTAAATTGCATGATAGTATTGCAGTATGGTGTTCCATGGCTTGTTGTTTACATACATACCTTCTATATCATCTAGCACTGGTGAGTTACAGAGTTACAGAGCGCCAAATATGATCAAATGAAAAAACGTGTGATAGCTCCTCAAAGAAAAGATCTGCGCTAGATCTTACCAATCAACTGGTTGATGGCCCCTTGGTCTGCCATGTCCTGAAGAATGACTTCATCCTCTGTTGAAACGACACTTCTCATCAGGCGCAGACAGTGTCTCATTTGAGCTTTCTTGTTTCCTCTTCCCCCTGTGCCGTGGAAGCTGTTGCCCTGGCCACAGAACTCCTCTGTTTCATCAATGAATAGAAATAGATTTTCACCATGAATGAATTAATTCATTCTTTTATTGCTTGTAAAGGACAGACAGCAAAAGTGCACAATGCATATGTGCACACTTTGAGCAAATGCATGCTTACATCTAGTTACAGAACAACTTTTACCTTAATCATATATCTTAATACATGCAAATGTATGGTTGAGTCAAGTAGAGGCATTAATCCTAAATATATTTTATTAGAATGACAAAGATATCAAAAAACACTTTGTTCAAATCCCAAAATCATAATCCGCAACTTGAATGAACAAGATGAAAATGAATTGAAGTAAAAACAAATAACTAAAACTAAACAAAGAAAAAACAGAAGTCATAGATTTAAGAGTGGTAGCACTAAAAATCATATAACAGTGAACGAAATTGCTCTAGGTGAATGTGCTATTCATATATGTCATGATAATGTGAGAAATTTAGGTTTTTACTTTGATTATGGACTAACAATGAATGCACATGTATCCAATACAATTCAAAACTAAAGTCTATCAGCAAGATTAGATCGATTTAAGATACTGATATTACTAAAATGTTGATGTCCTCTTTTATTCTCAGGAGAATTTATTACTGCGATGGTCTTCTTGTTGGGTGCCCAAAATTAATGATTGATAGGTTGCAAAAGATCCAGAATAAAGCTGTGTGTTTAGTACACTTTATAAGATGTCCACTCGTATCACCCTTATTTCAAAAGATTTACATTGGCTACCCATAAACCACAGAATTGATTTTAAAATAATGTCAAATGCCTGCAAATGTATTAATCATTTATCCGCCCCATATTAACAAGGATTGGTTAAACTATATGTACCCAAATGAACTTTATGATCCTCACAATCTATTTTATTACAAAAAGAATGTTATAGATATCCCCTTTTAGTTTAAAATCTTTTAGCTATGCTGCTCCCCTTTTAATATTTAAATCTAAATCTTGCACATCTCTTGTTAGTTTCAAAGAAGCAATTAAGATGGAGTTTTTTATTAGCACTTATTATCAAGTTTTTATCTTTATGCCACACCTACCATGTTATGCTATCATGATACTTTTATGTGCATTATGTGATACATATGTGTCTTATTTACTGTGCATTTTACTTGTAATCTTTAACATGTCTCTACTTCTGTGATGATGTCATTCGTATTTATTTCTTTTGCTTTGTGAAGTGCAACTGAGCATTTCTATGTGTAGTCTGGGCCCTGTAAAAGACCATTTATTATTATCATTATCATTATCAAACACAGAAAGCTCTATCCTTTCCGTGTTGTAGAGTTGTTGACCTACCTGGGCTGACACACCATTCAAGTAGAAGCAGAAGACGTGTGGAGCCTTGACAAGTCATGTAGTCCTCAAGAAGCAAAGGGCACAGAGTACACAATGAAGCCATTGCTTGCAGCTGCAACTCCTCAAACTGTGCCGGGTTCCACTCCCTGGGGCCAGTCTTCCTGTCATTGGCTCGCACAAAGGAAAACAGGGCCAGTAGCAGATGACCTTCACTCAGGATCTGATGAAGCCAAAGCAAATGGCAGCATAAATCTTTTGTTGAGGGAAGCACTAAAAGCTTATTTTTGCCTTTTGAATACAACATGTACCACTGAACTCCCATCTAAACAGACCCAACCCTCAGTAGCCACCCAGATACTTACACAGCTCAAGACTACACAAAACAACAATAACACCTTCAGCAAGAATGCAAGGGCCAACAGGTTGTCAGGCATCTATTCCCTCCCAGAACCTGGACCTGGGAAACACACTCCACCCTAAAGAGAAATAACTACAGAAGACTTTCACCTTTACTGTGAGTCATATGTCACAAAATTAAAGGCTCCCAGATTAGCAGCAACATTATGCAATCTTGAAGATAAGAAATAATCTTTAATATAAAAAGACATTTTAAAATGCATGAAGACAGACAGAGACGAGAATAGAAGAAAATCTGAATAGTACTTACAGAAACAACAGCACTCTGTTTGCTTAAGGCAACTAAGATATTAAACAATAACTTCCGCAACTCGAAGTCTTCATGGTTGGTTAGTAGTTTGAGGTGACGCACAAGGGCATTGTGTGATTTCACTGATCAAGAAGAAAAGAAAAGAAGACAAATGTAATAATTTCAATTTAAGTCATAGAATCTTTGGAAGTTGTTATATCAATAACTGTGAGAATTTTGAAACCTTATTATTTCAATGTAATCCCCTTCATCAATAATTGTTTAGAAACTTCCAGTCTGAGGCAGGTGCATCTTAAAAGTATTAACTTGAAATTTTTCAAAAGCTTTTTCTTTTACCCTTAGTCTCTCTTTTATGCATACTAGTGCTGATATATTTCAATGTATAACATTCATTACGCTAATGCCATAACATTCATAATGACACTCAAGTTAAGGCATGAATGCATCACTTGAAATATTAGTAAAATTGAATTTAAAAACAAAACAAATTCACTGGTTGTTTTTTTTTAAATCAAGTGATCAGTCAATAGAAGAAAAAAATCTATTGAAATCCGACTGGTAAGAAAAAACAATTCTATCATCCATCAAATTTCCATTGCCACAGAGGACCAGGGCTGAAACAAGAAAGAGCCCGTTCTCCAGATCTCTGGGCTGAAGCTTTACCTTCCTGGAAAGTGGCAAACAGGGTCAGCTGCTTGGCAAAGCCAGTTTCTACAAACGGAGCATCTGGGCATTGATGGGCAATGAGGGTGGCAATGACCAGCAGGTCATTTCTCAGCTGCCGATCGTAGTGGCTGTAGCCCTGCGTCAGCTGGTGTATGAAGGCATCCCGCAGTTGGCTGGAGTAAAAAGTAAGTCAAAAGTCGACATTGCAATATTCACTATGCTTGATTGAAGCAGAATGCAAACATATCAACATTGGGCACTTAGTTTTCCTTGAGGTGACTAAAAAAAACTCTCAATCAAGCTCTTGATCACGGTGTGGCTGCTAATGTATCCAATCCAATTTTAAATTCGAAATGGATTTTTTTAAAATGGTCTTGACTCTATTCCCACAATAGTTGAATAGTAGGTGTACCTCATATTCATAATTCTGGAAATAAAACCCAGAGTCTACAAAATTCTTTATCATTATCAATAATTCAATGATCAGAATATTTCTTAACCATTTGAATTTAATATTGATTTATAGCAATCCTCTCAAATTCACAAATCTAATGCATCATGCTGTCAATACCATAAAAATACAAATATTTTTTCTTTCTTGTCAGTCATTAAGTAATTGAGGATGGAGTAAAGAGGTCAAGGTCACTTCACACTAGGGACGGGCACTAGTTAATAGTGGTGAGTATCAAGTACTGTATCGATCACCAGTGACCAGTATTCAGTACTCATCAAAAAAAGCGAAGGGAAACAACTATGCAAGTAAATTCAAGCCTTTGTATCGATAGGCACATGATATATCCCAACGCGTCACCCCCCTTTGTGCACTACAGTCTCAAAATGTCCAGTTGCTGAGGCATTTTAGTTAGAAGTAAGATTTTTTCAATTTCTGTGTTCTTTTAAGATAATGAATCATGGCTATATAGTTATGATATCAAAAAGATGCGATGAAGTGGAATTTTATCATTCTAAATTTGAGTAACGACTAAGCATCAAAGACTTTTCAGTACTTTTTAAGGCTGGCTCTCTTAGTAAGTACTCAGTACTGGTATCAATTAACACCCATCCCTACTTTACACGCTCCCTACCTGATGCAGGTTAAGTTGTTCAGCTGCTTGGAGAGGACTATCTTGTCTCCATTTTCCATCAAATTCCACAAAATGTCTACAGATCTGAACAGCAACTGACCACTGGGATCAGGATCCATCAAACGGGAACAGATACGACGGCCCCCCTCTACAAAAAGCATCTGGTCACAATTTTTGGCTGTAAAAGTAAATATTCAACAATCATGATAATAATGATAATGGATGGCATTTTATAGCGCATTCCCACAATGGTGCTCAATGAGCTTTATAATAATATAAACATGCTACAAATAGTCTGAACAAACATTCACCATGGAGGAGTAGGTAAAACAAATGCATAAAAGGTGAGAGATTCTGTCATGTCAATACTAGACTAAAAAAACATTACAATCTAAATGATCTATGCATTCACATACGCACACACATGCACACGCACCTAGAAAATACACATAGACACACGCACAGGGACCCACCATACATACACATAGCAGATACAAAATTCAATTCAATAATTCTTCAAAGGCCTTGAAAAAAAAATAGTGTTTAAGTGATTTTTTTTCAATTCAATTTTCCAAACCAAAAGGAATCTGCCTTCAGGCCTGGTTATTAATTCAATGTAGTCATTATAATGTATGATGATGTCAATTGAATTTAGGAGTTCATATACAATTACTCTTTCTTGATGAGAAACAGAAGAAAAATGAATACAAGATAAAATAAAACAAACCCACTTATCCCTTCTTGTAACTCAATCTAATACATAAAATCATTCAAAGAAAAATATGGAATTATAAAAAAAAATACTAAAGCTCATTCTTACCGGATTTACTTGAAAACAACTGCAAAATTTCCAGTACTTTGAGTTTTGAAGGTAAGTCACTTTCAAGGAGTGCTAAAGACTGAAATGGAAGATTGTCATCCTATTATGTTCTTCTCATGGAAAAAATTATTGTGACTTGGAACTAAAAAACCTTTAATTCTAACCACTTTAACACTTTATGAGCCAAATCACAGGTAAGGCCCTGTGGCAAGTTAACAGTTGGTACACAGAGACAAACATAGGGAAAACTGAAATATTTCATCAGGTCATATTATATCAACACTAGCATCCCTCCCATTATGTAAAAAGCCAGGTAGGTCAGCCGCTAAACTGCTAACCCTTCGCCTATTACTATTAGTTCCAAAGCAGACATTCTAATATTGAGCACTGGTACTGGGCCAGGTAACCAGGAATTAAGAAAATACAAGATCATGAATTTTGCAAAAATGGATCCATTGCTAAATGCAATCTAGGCTCAAAATTATTTAGATTGATTTTAAACATTACTTGAATCTATATCTTAAGTTAGAGTAAAACTATGAGTGAACTGCAGAGTTTGACAAACCCCTCGCATCTCAGCACATAACACAGTAATGAAATATTCCTTTACAAGTGACTTACTTTTATCAATGTTTCTGATATGTCGCTGAATTCCACCATTTTCTTGTTGAACTCTAAGTTTGTGGCCTTGAAGTCTGAAAAAAATAAAAATAACAAGGATGAAATTTGAGACTGCACCTATTTCCATAGTTCATAAAGAAGCAATTAAAAATAAGTAAATAAGAGAGGCATTTTTCTCATTAAGCCTAAATGTGCAGCATTTTGCTTGAATGTTTTGTATAAGAAATAAAATCATTGGGAGAAAAACATGATGATCTCACAGAGTTTTTCCCATTTCTTTGATCAATCTGTCCTTGGAGAATCCTGACTCAATCTTCATTGGTTGTTTTTATTTACCTTATCCTCTAATATTAAATACTTATCTCTCTCTCTCTCTCTCTCTCTCTCTCTCTCTCTCTCTCTCTCTCTCTCTCACACTCTCAACCAAATTATTTATCTCAATATATAT